>PVLC010004494.1:0-17926 GCA_004027655.1 Graphiurus murinus
AATTATCAGACCGATACATGTGTATCTATGTTTATAGCAGCTCAATTCACAATAGCCAAACTATGGAAGCAGCCAAGATGTCCAACCACAGATGAATGGATTACAAAACTATGGGATATGTACACAATGGAATTTTACTCAGCCATAAAGAAGAATAAAATCATGTTCTTTGCAGGGAAATGGATGCAACTGGAAAACACTATGTTAAATGAGATTAGTCAGTCACAAAGAGTTAAGAAGCATATGTTCTCCCTAATATGTGGATGCTAGGGAGGGGATGTGGCATAGGAGGATCTCCAGATGAAAAGTAGAGACCCTCGATAAGCAACGAAGTTGATTTAATTGTAGTGGACGCAGGGGGCAGAGGGACGCCCTAAAGCACATGATGTAATTACACAATCATATCAAGGTCACTCACCGAAGTGAACCTGAGGGGGAGGGAAGGGGAGGGGATTGGGGTGGAAATTGGGGAAAGGGTCAAAAGAGAACTGTGTGCAAATATGTTGTCAACAACTCGTACTTAACAAAGATGTATGCTATATTGCACGAATTACTACAATAAAAAAATTTTAAAAAAAATAGACAAAGAAAATTTCTTAAAATCATTTAATAAAGCAAAAAAGAAGACAAATTCCTCCTAGTTGTCCATAAACATTTAACCTGGGAAAAGAAGGAGTAATAGAATTTCCTCATACGCAGTAGTCCGCTAGTTTACTCCCTTTTCTCCTACATATGCACATACATACTCACATGCAGACACACAAACCATCTTAACCATGCCTGGAAATAAATATTTGTCTTATAAAGAGTCATTTTTGAGCAAGACTCATAAACTGACATTTGTAAAGGTTAACTATGGGGTAATTTTCATTAGCATCAGAATTGACATGCCAAAAGTGGTTTGTAAGGTTACTGTTGATCCATAAAATCATTACTTTTAATGTTGACTATTTAACCCCCAAATCTACTTAAAACCTATTAGAAAATAATGTAAACTAGCATAGTTTACTTCAACAGAACCTACTGGTTCCCAAATTAAACTTTAAAATTCATAAGGATCATCTGGAACATTTGGTAGAAACATAAACTTTTAAATTTCACATTGGAGACCCTAATTCAGTAGGTTCCTGTGGATAGCCCCCCCCCCCCCAAATCTCTGCTTTTTATAACCATGTGCTTCTCAACATGGAACTCTTAACAATGATTCAACACAAGATGCTGGTAAAGTAAGGAGAAAAGGCATCACAGGACAGGTGAGTTCACCATGTTCTCTTGAGTTTTCACATGATGTATCCTGGCTGAAGCCTCAAACTTTTCATACATAGTTTGTTCCAGTACCTTCACAAATCTTGGTTTGTGAAAACCCAAAGGTTTATGTGAGAGATATAATTCTGTAAACTTTTATGACACCCTGATCCACAATTGGCTAATACCTAACACAGCTTTGACTGATTAAAAGGCAAACCCTCAATTCCGAGACACGCCTCATCCTTAGAGGTTGTGATTTAATGGATCATGACAAGTGTACACATGTTACATCCAGACTGACATATACTGTCAGTTACAGGGTGGTTTACAATTTTTCTGAAACCCAGAACCTTGTCATGCCAGAACATAAAACTACATTGTTTATCCTCTCTTAGGCAACCTTGCTCTGCATTATCATTGTGATCATTAATGTGTTTAGGTTGACTGGAGCCAAAGCAAATATTCAAATGCAACCCAGAAACAACAGAAATGTGTCATCCTGGAATGGACGTATGTCCTGTCCAACTAAGGCACCTGCTTCTCATGATGAGTAATGCCAGATGTTTCAGAAATAGATAAAAGCCTTACTATGCATCTGCTTTATGTCATTGCACAATATTATATCATAAGGGAATTTTCTTTCTCTGACCCTGACCATCCTTTGTGGCCTAATGTTTCAAGACATCAGACCTTGAACTCATCACCCCTGATTTATTTTCCTGTACTCTCTCATAAAACATACACATAGAGAGATAAAAAAGAATAATTTGTCCAATATAGTCCCTCATCAACTCTGAACCAAACTAATTATATTTGTAGACAGTCATTTCTGGTTTCCATTAAGAAGATGACTGGACATTTGCAACAAGACAATGTTTATTGGCTATAGTAGGCAAATGAGAACTAACTCACATTTTCAAATAACTTGGAAATAAAAAAATCACTCTATTGTTGATGCTGAAAACAGGTATTATAAGGCTCTCTGAAATCTAGATAGCTAACTGAAAATATTTTAGATGAACCCACCAAGAATTAGTAACAATTTCAAGAATTATAAGCATTAACAATATCTCTCAAATTATATAGTCCTAAAAGAAGTCAATAAGCAAGAACCGTAACTATAGTATGCTTAGGTACTTCTTCAACAGATATTTATAGAATGTCTTTTCTATGTCATTCATCCATATTAAATATTGGAGAAATATTCACAGGCCTTACTCTTATAGAGTCCAGGAAGGGGGGATAGAAAATTGGTGGGGAAATAAATAGCTAATATAGTACAAACAGATAATAACATAAAGGAAAACAGCATGGATATGATAGAGAAAAACTGAAGTATATACTGTAGGTAAATTGTCACCAATATGTGACATTTAAACTGAGATTAAAGAATACAAACTAAGACCATGCAAAGAGCAAGAAACTATTTGAGGTAGAGGAAATTATGATGACAAGTCTTGTACTTAGAGCCAAGCTTTAGGACCCATAAGGCAGTTGGTATGCCTGGAAATAGGCAAGAATCAGATCCTGGAGGATATCATCAGTTCTTTAAGAAGTTAGGGCTTTTGTATAAATGAAATGGGAAGTCATTAAAGGGCTTAATGTGCAGACATCATTCAATCATATATGCATTTTTAAAATATAACATGGAGAGAAGACAATGAAGAAGGTAGAGTGTGGGAGATCCATTAAAAGAGTGAATTTCTAACTTCAAGGTAGAAACAGACATCCAGGGAATTTTGTCAAAATGCAGATTACTAGTATTAAAGATGGTAGAATAGAAGGAAGACAGCATGTTTCAGTTGCTACAAGACTTGAAACTCAACCAGCAGGTGGCCTGCTTCTTGGCAAGGGAAGAAAAGCAATCAGAACAAAACAGAAAAAAGTCAATGGAAACATGGTGGGACTGGAAAAAATCACAGAGACTAGGGGACTAATAAGAGCTCTATGCATATCACCTGGTGAAAAAGTGGGGGCAGCAGGGCAGCACCATCTTGGTTAGCCTGTGCTGAGGATGGTGGCTACAGAGACTCAGCAGCTCTCAGAGACCAACTCCATCAAAGAAGAAGCAGAATCTTTTCAAGCCAGTGATTGCGGAAAAACATCACCAAAAGCAATTGCATTCTTCTCTCCACATGCAAATGCCTCAAGATGTGACTCCCCAGATCGCGTAGCTAAACTGCCTAGGGAACTCCTTAGCTGCAGCTGAACTCAGTGGGACCAAGAAATGATAGGACCTTCCTTCAGGGACCCCAGTGGCCACATCCTGCCTAGTCGAGATCACTGTAAATCTCCAGACCAATCAGCCAAACTGCCCAGTGAACTCCTGTGGCTGTAGCTGAACTCATCCCTTCCTACAAGAACACTAGTGGTACTCATCAAGACCTTGAGTTTACAAACTGTCCCAGTATGAACCTATGTGACACAGAGATTTGCATGGCAACAAACAGACCCTCAGGATCTGTGAGTTGGCAAATCATTCCTGTGAAGGTGAGGGTGGGGGTTACAGTCAGGCAAGTTCTTAGGGACACTCTGGCAGGTAGGACCTAGGGCCTGCAGTTTGCTTCAATCCTGCAGGGTCTCCAGCAATTACCACAGGATTGCCAGCAGTGGTATCTGTGGGGTGAAATAACTCAACAACCATGCTGCAGGCTCAGAAGGCTATGAACTCATTCATACCCAGCAGTGTTTGGGCACCACAAACACCAAGGCCAGAACCCAACAAGGTCCTACATTATTTTAGCTTCCTAGAGTAGCAGCAGTGTCCTTGGGACTAAATAACTGAGCCACCCAAGCCCAAGACTCAGAATAGTACAATCTCCCCCTGTTAGAGCTTGGGACCTAAAAGCAAGGAGGCCAGGGACCAGCAGCAGTTCATATTATCTCAGCTACAGGCTGATAAAACAACACTCTCACTGGCAGCAGAGTTTGGACCTGATGTGCATGCAGGCCAGTGACTGCCCAATGACTCAAAGGCTAGAAGTCAGTGCTTTCCAGGGTTTCATATGTTCACAACCAGATCTAATATCTGCGGGACATTAGATCTCAAACAATAGGATTCAGGCTCAGGATTCAGGAAAGAAACATCATAGTATCTGGCCCTGCTGATTTTGGTCCTGGAGAGCACAGTGGCCTGCAGCCTATCAGAGACTCCTGCTTGCCTGCACTAAGAACTATCTTGTTAAAGAGGTTCTAGGGTACAAACTCAAAGGTCTGATTATATGAGGCAGATTAATTGAGGCAAATATATACCTCAAACATAGGCCTTATTATAAAGGGATAACAAATAGATATAGGACTCTCACACAAAGAGGAATAGGATGCCAAGAAAACAGAAATGCAAACCTGAGAATTCTGAAAATATGAGACTGAAGATGAATAGGGAAACAAAAAAACTCCCATAATTCAACAAGAGAGATCACCAATACTGAGCTGCAGAAAATGCCGGAAGTAGAATTCAGAATTTTGATTTACAAAATGATCAAAGGTCTTAGAAATGAAATCAGGGAAAGTATGCAGAAAATGAAAGAACATGAGGATAGAGAAATTGAGGCCCTACATAAGAATCAAAAGGAGGCTTTGAGTAAAATGTAGGAGACAATAAGTGAATTAAGACCTCAATAGAAACCACCCCTTCAGACTAGACCACATGGAAAATAGAGTTTCACTCTTGGAAGACAACTTATTCAAAACTGACCACACAATCAACAATATAGAGAAGACAATATGACAGTACAACCAAAATACCCAAGAAATATGAGATATATAAAGCGAACTAATTTATGGAATATAGACATTGAAGAAGGTCTAGAAGCACAAACCAAGGGCATTAGAAACCTATTCAGAGAAATAATATCAGGAATCAGGGAATTTCCAAAACATAGAAAAAGAGTTGGACATCCAGGAACAGGAGACATGCAGAACACCAACAGACAAGATCAAAGAACTTCTTCATGCCACATAATAAGTAAAATTATCAGCATAGTAGAAGTCAAGGAAAGAATCTTAAATGCATCTAGAACAAAAGAATAGGTGACATCCAGAAGCAAAATAATAAAAATTACTCCAGACTTCTCAATCCAACTCATGAAACCAGGAAGAACTGGTTTGATATACTCCAAACCCTAAAATATACCAACTCCCAATCAAGATGGGAGCATCCAGCAAAGATATCATTCAAAATTGACAGAGAAATAGACTAAGGGGAGGATAAATAACACTATATCATACTGAAAATATAACTTAAAATGACAGGAAAAGAAATCATCTCTCAATAATAACATTGAATGGCAAAGATCTAAACTCCCTAATTAAAATGCATAGACTGGCAATGTGGATTAAAGAACATAATACAACTATATATTGTATGCAATAAACTCACCTTCCTGGCAAATATATCCACAGGCTAAAGGTGAAAGGATAGAAAAATATATACTGTGCAAATGGAGACCAAAAACAAATAGGGGTAGCAACGCTAAAACTTATCAGAAGAGACAAAGTGGGTCACTTTTTACTAATACAAGGAACAATCCAATAAGAAGATAGAATGATAGTAAACATTTATGCCCCAATTTTTGGCACCCACTTTTATAAAATAATCTTTTTTAGATATTAGGTCTCAAATAGACCCAAATATAATAATATTGGGAAATTTCAACACAGAGACACAAAATTTATAATTTATTAAACTTGAAAACAAATAAGAAATGAATGGATTTCTAGACACATACAACCTACCTAAACTGAACCAAGAGGATATAGAAAACCTAAACTAAGCAATAACAAGCAAAGAGATAGAAACAGAAATAAAAAGCCCTCCATTGAAGGAAAGCCCAAGTCCAGACAGATTCCCAGCTGAATTCTACAAAACCTTTACAGAAGAACTAACCCAATACTTTAGAAGTTATTCCATGAAATTCTTCCAAACTCCTTCTATGAGACCAGTATTACCTTAATACCAAAACTGAATAAAAGTATCTCAAACAAAATACTAATGATACATATTCAAAACCATATAAAAATTATACATCTTGAACAAGTTGGTTTCAAGGATATAAGTCTTATTCAACACATACAATTCAATACATGCCATTCACTACATAAATAAAACCAAGGGCAAAAATCACATGATCACCTCAATAGATGCTGAAAAGCACTTGATAAAATCCAACACCCATTCCATAAAAAAAAAAAAAAAACACTTCAGAAAATCAGAATAGAGGGAACTTACCTCAATATCAAAAGGCAACAAATAATAAACACAAAGTCAACATCACATTGAATAGGGAAAAACTGTAGAAATTCCTCTTAAAATCAGGAATAAGAAAAGGATGCCCACTATCACCACTTCTTTTTAATATAGTATTTGAGATTCTTCCAAAGGATTTCAAAGGCATACAGATAGGAACAGAAGAACTGAAATTATCTCTATTTGCAGATGAAATGATCCTCTATTTAGAAGATCTAAAAAACTCACCCAGAAGAGCAGATTAACAAATTCAGCAAAGTAGCAGGACACAAAGTCAATCTAAAAAAATCAGTAGCTTTTCTGTATGACAACCATGAATCTACTGACAAGAAATCCAGAAAACAATTCCAATCACAATAACCTCAAAAACAATAAAATACCTAGGAATAATCTAATCAAGGGCTAAAAAAAACCCCTCTACAATGAAAATTATAAGACACGAAAGAAAGAAATTGAAGATCTTAGAAGACCCAGAATATCCAAAGCAATTCTCAGCAATAAGAACTGAACCATGTAGAAAGTATCACTATTCCTGACTTCAAATTATGCTACACAGCTATAGTAATAAAAACAGCATGATACTGGCACAAAAACAGACACATAGACCAATGGAGCAGAATAGAAGATACAGGAACAACTCCACAAGTTGGCTTATGGCCAAATGATTTTCAACAAACGTGCCAAACACATATGTTGGAGAAAAGAGAGTCTTTTCAACAAATGGTGTTGGAAAAACTGGTTATCTGTTTGTAGAAAAATTAATAACTTGAGTTATGCTCTCATCCTACATAACTCAAGATGTATCAAAGACCTAGAAATTAGACAAAAGACTGAAATACTAGAGGAGGGCACAGGTCAAACACTCCAACAAATAGGCACAAGGTAGAAACTTCTTCAATAAGACCCCCAAAGCTCAGGAAATAAAAATGAGAATTAATAAACGGGATGGCATTAAACTAAAACATTTCTGTTCATCAAAGGAAACTATCAAGAATCTAAAGAGAGAGCATAGAGAATGGGAGAAGATCTTTGCTTGTTATTCCTCTGATAGAGGACTTAATATCTAGAATATACACAGTACTTGAAAAACTTGACATTAAAAAAAAACCCAATCAAGAAATGAGAAATTGAACTAAATAGACACTTCACAAAAGAAGATATACAAATGTCCAATAAATACACACACACACACACACACAAAAACATTCAACATCATTAGCAATCAGGGAGATGCAAATCAAAATTACACTGAAATTCCATCTAACCCAAATCAGAATGGCAACCAAGAAGTCATACAACAATAAAGGGTGGTGAGGATGTCAGAACATAGGAACCCTTATACATTGTTGATGGGATTGCAAATTAGTACAGTCACTATGGAGGTCAAAATGGATATTCCTCAGAAAATTGGGAATGGATCCACCATATGATCCAGCTATACCACTGATGGGTATCTTTCCAAAGGGACTGAAATAAGAGTATTATAGTAATATATGTATATCCATGTTTGTAGCAGCCCAATTCACAATAGCCAAATTTTAGAACCAACCTTGGTGTCCATCAACAGATGAATGGATTACAAAATTGTGGAATATATACACCATGGGATTCTACTCAGCAATGAAGAAGAACAAAATTATGTCATTTGCAGGAAAATGGATGCACCGGAGAACATTATGCTAAGTGAGATTAGCCAGTCACAGAAAGTGAAGGGTCATATGTTTTCTCTCATAGGTAGAAGTTAGGAAGTAATTGGCTACCAAATAGACTTCAGATAATGGAGGAGAAACTTCAGTGGAGCCAGGAAGGTGATCTAGGGGAAGGTGTGTGTGTGTATGTGGGTGTGTGTGTGGGGGGAAATACAATGAAGGAATCACTTCCATTGACATTATGATTATATGTGAGGATACCAATACCAATCTCAATATCCTATATGGGGAACAGGGGGTAGAGAAGGAGTCTGGGGAAAGCTTACCAAGTGCTGTGTGCATCACTAACACAATCACTATTAATTATATTATGATATGAGACTATAATGCATCAATGAAAGTGTGAAAATGCATATTACAATTTGCTAGGTCAAAGGCAGAGAACAAGTTTCTGCATTTCTAACAAGTTCTAAGGTGATACAAAGGCTACTGGCCCACAGTCTACACTCTGAAGAACCAAGCATGAGAAAACCGCCTAAGTCCAGGCTTTATCTTCTAAAATAATAGCTTTGGCCACCATGATGAATATGATAATGGAGGAAATTTGACAAATTTGATATACATTTCAGGGTCAGCCCTAAGAGAGCCTATATGGCATGACTTTTAACATTACAGTAGTGTGTGTATTAAGATCTATAAAGCCTAAATTTCTGAAAGTTAAAGGAAATTCTGCAAGTTCATGTCTCAACACTGATATAGATGCAGGTAGCAGTTAAGCAATTAAAGGCAGAGACAGGAGCTGTCTGTGGGCAAAACAGAACTTAGTTTTGGGAGTGGGCAGAGGGCCAAGGTACTAGGGCGAATAAAGATGTTGCCCAGGGTTGAGCCTGTTTGTCTGACAGCAGGGACTTACCAGCAGCCTGTCGATGAGATCAGAAAACAGACCACAGCCACAAAAGAATCTTGAACCTCAAAGTCCAAATCTCCCAGCTTAGTTCTGCCACGTTTTAGTTGTGTGCCTCTGAAAAAAATAAAATCCTTAATCTCATACACCTGTTTTCTCATACAACAAAATGTGATACAATGAAGTCATGCATATGAAAGCATTTAACATGGTGTCTATCATAAAAAGCTATTAAAATATCAATCAAAGCACACTTATGTGTCTAAATAGGGCAGTCACTTTCTACTTCTGAGTTTGTAAGAAGAAAGTCATCTATTAGATAGAGAAGGTGCATTCTGGATGGTGTCCCTATGAATCTCATATTATTTCTGCTTCTGGTAAAGATGCTTTCTCACAAGGCAGTTGAAAAACCTTGGGGCAATCAATGAATATCACCTTTAAATTCAACAATGTTCATACTTTTGCAAATCCAACAAAGGTAATTGCTAATTAAATATAACATATATAAATAGGTTAACATAGGACTTAAAGAGCTTATCTAGTCCAGTTGCCATACCAGAACGGATCCCTATAAAGAACCATACTCAACTATTACTGAAACTCAGGACTCAAGCTTGGCGATACTGAGGTAGGCTTCTTCAGGGTCTCTCCACAATGATCATTGAGATTTTTTTCTTGATGATTTATATTAGTCTTCTGCTGTTTGGTTGTTATATGCCTTGTACTAAGAAAGAGGCTTGCTGGGTTTATTTTCCCTGGTTCAACTTAACACCATTCCTCCTTTCTACACTCACAAAGGGAATAGAAAACAGCTGGTCTCAGACTCTATAACTCCACTCTAGTGTGAAACTAGGCCTGTTTCAGTTACACCTCTTTTTAATCACCAGAAAATACTTTCATACAAGCAAATTCCAGAAGTTTGTATCAAAAAAAAAAAGCAAATAAAATTAAAACAACAAAACTGTTAGATCTCTAAGTGGGCAAAACATGGCCCATATAAACTGGCTTCATTAATTCATAGCAATGATAGTCACACCGTGTTTAAAGGCAATTATTAGCCTTTTGAAATTATAAATTCAAAACAATGAACTTTTTTTTTTTACTGTGTAATATTAAAAGCCTTAGATTTTATAGATTTCCCAGGATAGGGAAGATTTATAGAGTACATCTTGTGCAGCCCAATGAATTGCTTTACTTGTCAAACCCTGTGCCTGAAACCCTAACAGGAATCTTCTCCCAAAACACAATGCACCCACCCTAGTCAAGGCAAATGTAATCTCTCTTCTCTCTGGCACTTGCTCACTCACTCGCTCTCCTAGTTCTCAAAAAATGTCCCGTGGCTATCCACTCTGGTAGAAAAGAAATAATTTTGGTCACTATCATTGTGCACATGCTTAGGCAATATTTAAAAACACATCCAAAGGGTTAGGTATAACTCCAGCCCTCTATAAGAACGTCTCACAAAATACTGCTAAGTTTACTCCTCAACCATGGACTCCATCAGACTCAAAGGAAAATTCCAGGCATTTCCCATCCCTGCAAATAAACACAGTTCTCTTCCACTCAAGCAGGCCACATCATCGAGGAAGTGAATATTACACCCCCAAATTATCCAAATCTCATAAACCAGTTCTTCCCTCCGCTTTGAGTGTCGAAGTATTAGGGGTTTAGAGATGTGAGATCCTCCAAGAACTTCACAGGTACTTAGTGCTCACTTGTACATCTACAATGGTAGTAGGCTTCCCTTCCTTGCAGTGCCCACTGGCTTAAGTACCCTCTACACACTGACCCCAAAGGGGAACTTTCAAGATGCAATTTTTTTTTATAATGGGACTTGGGGCACTGAGAAAGCTTAGAGAATGTCACACCTTAAACACACTAAGGTTCTTGACCGACTCCCTCACCAACCTATAAAACATTTAAGGTGGAGAAGAAATCATGTTCCTCTCATTAGTCCTACAATCTAACTCCAGGTGTGGCATTTAATAGACACTCCTTACATGCTTGTTGAATGAGTAACTATTAGATTTTCATAATCACAGATTGCCAAAAGTGATGCTCAAAGAAGAAAGTAGAGGCAGCAGAGCAAATGACAAAGACACCAAAGTATAGATCTTCTGTCACACTATCCTGTTCCCCAGAGCAATCAAAGTAATATCTAAGATAAATAGTTAATATCACCACCTCCTGCTGTATCCAAAGTTTGTGAGATAATCCTCACATCTGATATTCAGAGGAATCATATTTCATACCAACACATTATTACTGGAACAAAGTAAAACTATGCTCTACGTTTTAAGTAGGGAATGGAATATGCAGTTGTACTAAAATATATCTGAGTACCTGTCTTCCAGAAATGATATCTCAACACTCACACCTGTATCCCTCTTCCCAACACAGACACACACACACACACACACACACACACACACACACACACACACACACACGGTTTTTGATATTGCAAATCTCATTGAGATACATGGGAAGGGGGTGTAGAGCTTACTGGTCCTTAACTGCCATTTCTCCTCAGCTTCCCCTAACTGCTTTATAATCATAGTCATTACTGCCATAATGATAGTAATAACACTTTGTGCTTCTCCAGCACTTCTCAGATGATCTCAAAGCATGACTGCATCATGACTGTAAATGTGAGGAATGTTCATCTCCTCTAGAGATGGTGGTTAAAACGAGGGTGGGAGCTCACAGCCTCACCTGACGCCCACAGATCAAAACTGTGAGAAAGCTAGCACAGATTTACAGATTTGTTTTTTGTTTTTTTTTTTCTTTAGCTAGGAATGGCTTGTTTTATTGACACAGGTCAAGAGAAGTCTCCAGAGGGGCCCATCAAAGAGGAAAGACCTATTTTTCCTCCAACACTCAATGACCTTATCAAATAAACTTTATACTGACAAGGGGGAGTAAAGTGTTAATGCTTCCATGGTTTCAATCTGTGAAATGCCTTTCAAGTCACTGACCAGCTTTCCCACCTAGTTTTGATCTACAGTCTCAAGCCAAGATTTCTGTGTGGCTTGAATTTCCCCCAGTCCAGGTTTTCACAGCTCCCTTAACATATCCCTATCAGTGTTAAAAAAAAATCATAATGATTATCTTCCCATGATTCTAGCAAATCATTTAGGATTTGTAGATAGGCAAATGCACCAAGTTTTAGTCTACTGAAGAGAAACGAGAGGAGCAGGTGTTGCGCATGGGAAAATAGAAGGAAGTACATATTGAAGATCTGGAAAATAGAAAGAAACCAATTTGCCCTTCATGAGGACAGACTCATTTGTGAGTAGGATCCTAAGTTATAGGATGCTGACGTACTTCTGCCCCCAGTTTAAAGTAGAAACTTCCCTCATCCACCTTTTCAGAATGTGTTCAACATCTACCAAGTACCTATGAAGTGTCAGGATAAAGCAAGCACTAGGAACAGTAATAAGTAGAGATGTGTTCTCTGCCTTCCAGGGAATCATGTTCCTTGTAAGCTAGAGTTCATGAGAGGGGATAATTGGTCTCCTTGCTTTCACGCCGTGACTGCCAACAAGAATATTAGTTACTGTGTGGCAGAAGAAAGATGGATTTAAAACAGAGATCAGATTACATTGCTCTCCTGTTTTAAACACTTCAAGAACTTCTCACTAGGCTTAGAATACTACCGAAGTCCTAACTGTGATCTACACAGGGGTCCCTCAGTCTCCAACTGCCAACTGCCTATCTTTCCATGTCTCTTCTCTTCTCTTCTCTTCTCTCTCTCTCTCTCTCTCTCTCTCTCTCTCTCTCTCTCTCTCTCTCTCTCTCTCTCTCTCTCATGTTCCTTCCACTGACAGCACACTATTTGACTTCCTTCTTTTTCAGAGACCCTCAGCTTGATCTTATATCAAGAGTCTATACCTGTTGCTCCATCTTCTTGAAACCCCTGCCCCCCATACCATCATATTAAGTGAGGACTAACTCCCTCATTTCATTCAACTCTCTCCTCCATTGCTACCTGCCTTCCTTGGTTTGTCCTCTGAAATAGCCTCCCACCCTATGACATGTCTCCATGGAACAACACCAGATGAAGGATGGAGGACAAATTAGCAAAGGAAGCATCTCAGTGACTGTCCAGCCAGTCTCCAGTTACAACATCATAATTATAATGCCTAATGTGTGAAGAAGAGCGAGCTCTGGGATTCTGGGCAGTAGAGCCGACTTTAGGCACATAGAAATTACCTGTAGATCCCATCAATGTGTCTGGGTTTAACAAGTAAAAACCCACCTCCTTAGTTTTTCCCATTGTCAATATCCGATCCTTCCATTTCTCTAGAGTGGGCTTATACTTGATGCATTTACCTACTGCAAGAAAGTTTCCCCATGGGAACGATCACAGGAACCATTTTTCATGGCTTTATGTCTATCTCGTTAGCCTCCAGGGATCAAAGTTTTGTATCTTGCTTCCTTACAGGGAGTTCAAGCTACCAAAACAAGTTTGTGCAGCCAAAGAGCTACTCGGTTGAATTCACCAATGGTTTATGTGCCTATCTACAAACACACACAATTATTCTCTGTGAAAATGTTAATGGGCAAAATGTTAAGGACACAAAAGCTTAAGCCTACCAAAATGCACACACCAATCATGAGATATGCCAAATTGGTGCTTTTGAAATTCTGATGGGTTCAAATAAGTCTTGGAACTTAAAGCAAATGTCTCATTCATAATTGCTCTTAATTTTTTAAGAAGCTGCCTCCCCAACAAAGATCACTCCCTCCTTCTCATCCCAATGCCTAATAAGGACATAGGTTTCCATTGCCAGCAGGCCCCAGAGTGCCCACTCTGTGGCATGTGAGAAAACAGGCTGATGGCATAATTTTTATGCCTCTTTTCTGTTTTAACAATCGTTTAACAGTTGGCTCCATCTCATCAGCTGACTATAATACCAATTCAGAAAATGTGGCTTCTAGTCACACAGAACAAGCCTTGTTCTCTCTGCCTCATTCCATGCCATCAAATGTCTTTCTGGAAAATGAGATAATATGCTGCATATCTTATCAAACATTTAGCAAAACTTGTGATTTTGGTTTTATTTTGAAATTGTATTGGACTAGGCTAAATAGAATATCAAAAACAGCCTTTCCATTTCTGAACCTAAAAATCATCTACAGAGCTATGTGGCATATATATTCATCTGTTCATTCACTTACCTGTCCTCTCAAACATGCACTGATTAGCTACTTTAGGGAAGATACTGGTAGGACTGGAAATATAAGTAGTGATACAACATGATGATCTTTACCCAGAAGCAATTATCTTAACCTTAAGCAAGTTTTTATCTTTAAAATCAATAGCTTTTGCATAAAAATATGTAGTCTATGTATGATTATTAATTTCTTTTTGGTGACTCTCCATCAAACCTTTAATGAAATTCATATTATGTATCTGTGATGTGGGGTTTATGCTATTTCCTCGATTGCTTTTCCATGATCTGCAATTTATGAAGCACTTTCATGTATGGCATCTCAGGTAATACTCACAGCAATCTGTCCTCATCCCAGTGAAGAAATGTGTGTTTATTGCCATATATCCAACTTTGTGTTTTATATGTAACTTTGTGTGGTATCCATAGCAGCAATTCTCAACCTTGTTGGGGACATCAGAATACCTGCGCACTCTAAATGTCATATGCCTCATCTTACAGAATCAGCAATAGAACCTCAGGAACAGTATATCACCTCCTCAAGATCACACATGGTCTTATGGGTAGAAATGATCATTTCTGGCTCCAAATTACTGTACTGGAACTTCTAGTTGTCACCACCAGCATCTCCTTGTCTCCATATTTAATTTATCACTCATGTAACAAATATTTGTCCAGCATCAACTATGTACAACATGTTTTGTTCAACAGTAATACTGAATTCTTGCAAACTGTGTCAATTTTGTCAGCTCTCACATTGATCAAGAGAAGCTGACCATCTTTCTGGCTTCTGGGTCTAGAACTAGTCTCCTCTAAAATTTCTAGGCAAATATAAAATATCATGTCTTGTCTCAGTTTTCCAACATATGCCCATCTTAGTCCCACAGAAAGGATCAGCCCTTTTCTCTATACCATATCAATGTTAAATTATTTTCTTAGTTTGCATACTAGTTTTAGCCATAGCCTCTTCCCCTCATACCTCACCTAGAGAGTAAAAAGAGAATCAGAAGAGACTTTGAGTAAGGAAAATAGTGTTTCTTTGGCAGTATTTGAGAAGCACAGGTAGACAAAAATCTAGATGCATTGGGGCCCATTACAAGTATGAACGGGAGGCCATGAAATACAGATGACTCAACCACGTGTGGTGGCATACACCTGAAATCCCAGTACTTGGGAGGCTGAGACAGGAGGATTGCAGGTTGGAGGCTAGCCTCAGAACCTTAGCAATATCCTGTTTCAAAATAAAGCTAAAAATGACTGGGGGTGTACCTCCAACGTAGAATGCCCCTGGGTTCAATCACCAGTAACCACCCCCACCAGAAGAAAGGAAATACAGATGACTCCACCAAAACTCAGGTTATACAACTTCTCAATATCCTAGGGAGATGGTTCTGTAATTTCTGTCACTTCTTAACCTCATTACCTTCATCTCACACTTGTATTTGTTGAGCTACTTTAAACCTTAGTTCAGAAAGATGGCCTTTAAGATAGAAAAGATGTCAAATTAAAAGCAGATGCTTCAATGTGTTGGGGTCATGTACAGGTCTAGAAATGGAAACAGGGACAGCAGGTTTTCATATTCTCTTGAACAGATCCCAGGACATTCTTTAAAATGAAACATTTCAAAAAATACAAATATTTCCATTAGTCAAAGGATACCAAACCAAGATTTGTCAACTCGGCGACTGTGAGAACTTCTTCAAGTGGAAATATTTACAAGAAGACAAGGCCAATCATGGTTACCAAGAACTCTGGTAAGACATGTGCACACTCTTCTCTCATTTTCCAGACAGACATATTATGATATGGAAAGGTAAGGAAATAATTAGGGAATAGGTACTGAAAGAAAAAGGGTAGGAAAGGTAAAAAGCTATGAGCAGAGAAGACGGAAGGTATTAATGAGTTTTGAAGCCAGATATAGATTTAAATTCTGACTTAAAATCTACCTGGATATTCTAGAACCTTTTAAATTGAGTATTAAATCATCCTGATAATTTTAATGTATGAATAAAAAGGTACAATTGCCCAAAATAAAAACTGAAGCTTTCTGAAATGTGCTATGATTTTTAGTACTGAGTGCTTATCAGAAAAAATCACCTGTGGGACTTTTAAAAAACAGTTCAGTGACCAGGCCTCATATTCACAAATTTTTTTTCAATACACTGTGGGTAGGGCTTAGACACATATTTTTTTTTATTTAAAGTACCACAGGTATTCTAATGTCCCCAACAAGGCTTAGAACTGTTGCTATAGATACTATACATAGTTGTATATAAAACCTTTCTATGGAAATAAACACACACTTCTTCATTAGGATTAGTACAGCAACTTTCTAAATCAGATTGAGACCTTACGTTAGAAGATCTTCCATTTTCTCCGTTTACTCAAACTTCCTCTTTGTTTATACCCAACTATAAAACCAAAACGTGCCCTGCAGGAGGCCATGAAAACCCAGTAAACCCTTTTTCTAAAATGCCACCCAATTTTTAACCCATCTTTCATGAGACAATATAGTATTTACAATTTAATGACTTCTACTTCAAATGTTTGGAGAAGCCCACCTCTGAGAATGGAGTAGTGGCCACAGTACATGATATTCCCAGGAGAGATGAGGGTAACATTATGTAATTTGGCATTTTGCTTCAATTGGCTGGGCCACTTCCATCTGTACAAGCACTGATTGACATCTGGAGACTTACTTCACTTTGGTTGGATCACCAGGGAATTAAAATTCTCCAATGAGAATTTCTTAGCAAATCAAGGCTAAATGGTTAATAATATCAAATCCCAATAGAAGACCCCTCAGTGTTCACCAAAGCTTCTGGGGTACATGTCTTATTCAAGATGATTTAAAATACCTACCACTGCCACCATTCCAGAAGGAAAACAGTCATAAAAACACAAAACTTTGGATCGCCTCATATCACAACATTAACCATTCTGAAAAACAGTGTTCGCAAAAAAAAAACAAAAAAAAAAACAAAAAAAAAAACCAGCCTATAATGCATTTGTTTTTATGTTTTTAGATATGCAACAGAAAACTTGCTCCAAATTAATTTTCAGATGAAATGCCAGAAATTTGGGGAAATGTACTGAGTGGGCCAAGAAAACAAGAAAAGAGTGGATGGTGATGTGAGCCTTGCCTTTCTTTCATCAGGTTTCACTTAGCTAAGGTCAGGCATGCAATCATAGATAAACAAACAGAGGAACTTACATTTAAACATGGTACATTCCTAATAGGGTTTCTGGGCATAAGGAAGAGCGGCCATCACAGGGCCTCTCTACCTCATGAAGAACCAGATGTTCCTCATCGCTTGGGGAGCAAGTTGTGAAGAACACTGGTGACTTATAATTAAAGTAAAGGAATTCCATTCAGATGCAATCATAAAGGGAAATGACAGAGACCCAAAAGAAATGAAGAAATGTTTTTTAAAAATTTAAACACACTAAACTCTTAAAGGCCTGAAGTGACCCCAGATAATAAGAAAAACAGATTGGCCTTGAGAATTATCCTTTTAATTGGAAGGTCATTTCAAGGCAATTCTGAGAAAAGAAGGTCATGTTGGTAATAAAACAACAGATAGTCATCTTAAGAGCTTAGCAACATAGGCTGGTGAGAAAGAATGGGTAGCTCTGTAATACTTTAATCACTTACTTTCATCTTTAGTACTGGGGGCTTTTATAGAGGTTTCAACACTAA
>PVLC010004494.1:18026-84670 GCA_004027655.1 Graphiurus murinus
CCCCCCCCCCCCTTCCTATCTTTGCCCATTTTGATGTGTTTTTTAGCAAAGAGAAAAGAAACAGTGTCTTTTTCTTAAGACATCTAAATAGAAATATGACCTCCTGAAAGGGATTATTCATTAATTTAAATAGTCCTCCATAGATTTTTGAACCTGAAAAAGAAATACAAAAAGCAGTGCAGCCCCCATGGGCATTGTGATTTAGGTAAGGGAGCCATCCAAAACATTTGCACAGGCTATGAACTGAATTTTACTCGAATTAGTACAGTATGGATATAAGGCAAAAGAAGGGCTTGAAGTGCAAAAGGAGAAAATTTATGTATCCAAGATAAGTGTACTCATTTACTTACCAAAGTTACCAAAGCACTAGCCTCCCAGAGGCAACAGATGTCTGAGATCCTTCAGCTTCAGGTTTTATATTCCTAGATCTAAATCACTGGCCATAAATTGACTTGTATCTCTGGGAAGATAAGTTTATATCATAAATAGTTCTATTGATAATTTGGAACTTAAAACAATGCATTCAATGTTATGCTAGTTAAAGACTAAGTGGTTTTCTTTTTTAACCAGATTTACCAAGTCCTCACAACAGCATGCCCAGGAGTCTTGCTTTGCAGAAGCATCAGGAAACAGTGGAAAGCACATGAACTTGAGAGTTAGAGAGATCTCATTTCAGATCCTACTCTACACAGGTATGTGACTTTGGAAATACTAGTACTGACATTTAATGAGAATTCACTGCTTGCCAGGCACTGTTCTGGGCACCTGACATGTGTTAAGCCACATAGTCTATATAGCAGATCTGTGAATTAAATAATAATCATAATAATCATAATATAAATGTTGAACAAAAATACATAGAGGTCATGAGACTATTAGTGAAGAAACCAACATTTGAGCCCAGGATATTGGTTCCTCCACATGCTCTTAACTTCTATTCCATACAGTTCCTCAGCATTATTTGATTTCTATAAGTCTCAGTTTTGCTAGTGTGTGAGAATGGAAGGATCATGGTGGAAATAGGATAATATATAGCATATACTTAATGTTTAAATACTATTCTTAAGACAATTTCTAATTTCGGTTATGATGGAGTAATGCAGACCGCATGTATCTTCCTATCTCAAACAACTAGGAAAAACCATCTGTGGAACAATGGTATTCATGCATTGGACAAGTGGCAGCACAAGCCAGGTGATTCCTGAAAGAAATGAAGCAAAGTGAGCTCCGGGACTGCACCGGTTAACCACCTGCACAGTTTCCAGGCTGCAATGCAGAAAAAGGGAAACTACAGAACCCGAGGGCTTTCTAAGTTGAGGAGACAGACTATGGAATTCAAGAAGGTGAAAACAGCTAGAATTAGCAGGGACAAAACACAGAAGAAAAGGGAGTTTTATAGGGAAAGACCTCCAGAGATATGAAGAGGGAGTTTTTAGCTTGAGAATAGTTTTATTCCAATCACCTGCATGGAAAGGCATCCTAATACATGGAGAACTAAATTGACTCCACAGTGTGATACTGACTTGAAAGTAGGGCTTACATAGTCAGACTAAAGGCTTTGAATCTGTCCTAAAGGGATTTTAAAACCAACTCCCAAAAGAATCAATCTGAGTCCAAATAACTTTTTTATACTGAGGATTGAACCTGAGGGCATTTTACCTCCAAGCTAAACCCCTAGCCCTTTTTATTTATTTATTTTTAATTTAGAAACAAGGTCTCACTAAATTACTGAGGCTGGCCTCAAACCTGTGATCCTCCTATCTTCTTGTCTCAGCTTCCCATGTACTGGGATTACAGGTGTGCACCACCATGCCCAGCTGAGTCTAAATAATTTAACTGCATTCCACAACAAAGTCACACAGTCTGTTTAAAGGATAAAACAAAATATGGTGCTCAAGAACAGAGAATTCATAATGTTTACATCCAGTCAAAGATTACCAGGCATAGAAAGAAGTTGGAAACTGTAACCTACTTTTCTTTTATTTATTTATTTTTTTTTTATTTTATTTATTTTTTTGCGGTACTGGGGATGGAACCCAGGGGCATTCTACCTCTGAGCTACACCCCCAGCCCTATTTTTTATTCTTTATTTTTTTTTATTTTATTTTTTGCGGTACTGGGGGTTGAACTCAGGGGCATTCTACCTCCGAGCTATACCCCCAGCCCTATTTTTTTTATTCTTTATTTTTGAAACCGAGTCTCATTAAGTTGCGGAGTGCCTCACTAGATAGCTGAGGCTGGCCGCGAACCCGGATCCTCTGGTCTCAGCCTCCTGAATGCTGGGATTACAAGCGTGCGCCACCACGCCCGGCTCTTTATTCTTTACTTTGAAACAGGGTCTCACTAAATTGCGGAGGGCCTCACTAAGCAGCTGAGGCTGGCCGAGAACCCGGATCTTCCAGTCTCAGCCTCCCAAATGCTGGGATTACAAGCAAGTGCCACCACACCCGGCTTGTAACCTACTTTTAAGGGGAAAAATAAATAAATAGAGATGGACCCAGAAATGAAAATATAATACAAGTAGTAGATGAGGACGCTGAAACAGTTACAATAAATATTCTCAACATATTTAGGAAGAGAGAGGAAAACTAGATGAGCATGATGAGAGAAGAAATGAAACATACAAAACAGACATGAATCAAACAACCTGTGACGTTAAAAGGAATAGGGTGAGATTGAGAACAGATTAAACACTGTAAAAGAGAACATCCATGAATTTAAAGAATAGCAATAGAAAATACCCAAAATAAAACACAGAGAAAAAAGACTTACCTATGAATAGAATATAAAGTGATTTGTAGGAAAATTTCAAATGATCTAACATACTAGAAAGAGGAGAGAAAATATTTGAAAAAATGACAAAAAATAGTACAAATTTAATGAAAACTGTTAACCCAGAGATCTATGAATCACAACATACCCCAAACAACAACAAAAATGGAGAAAATTAGTCCAAATCATGTAATAGTCAAATTGCTAAAAAAAAAAAAATAATAAAATCTTCAAAACACTGAATGGTACAAACATTAAAATAGAGCTGGAAGAATTTATCACCAAGATTTCTTCAGGCAGAAGGGAAATGACACCAGATGGAAATTTGAATCTGCGCAAAAACACAAAGAGCACTAGCAATGGTAAATATGGGAGTATTAGAAAATTTGTTCCCATTTAAAAAGTCTCTGAAAGATCACTGGCTTTTGAGAATAAAATAGCTAACAATGTTGTATGGTCTTAATAACATATTTAGAAGTAAAAAAAATGTATGATAACAATAACAAAGTACAGAGGCATAGAAATATATTGAAGTTTTTAAATACATGTGTAGTGGTATTAAATCATTTGAAGAAGACTATGATAAGCTGAGTGCAGTGATATATGCCTGTAATCCCAGTACTTGGGAGGCTGAGACAGGAAATCATAGGTTTGAAGACAGCCTCAGAAACATGGCAAGACTCTCAGCAACTTAATGATAACCTGTTTCAAAATAAGAAATAAAATAGGTCTGAGGGTATAGCTCAGATTATTCGCCCCGGGGTTCAATCCTCAGTACCACAAAAAAATAAAATATACTAAAAATAAAAATGAAGAAGACTATAATAAGTTAAAAACATACATTGTAAGCCACAAGAGCAACCACTTTTTAGAGTATAGCTCCAAGTTGATAGTGCAGATGTAATGAAATAATAAAATATATTTAATTAATGAATATAAGCAGGAAAAGATAAAAGACACAAAGGATAGGAAAAAATGTAAGCTGTTTTTTACTGTTTGCTATAAAAAACAAATTGAAAGATGAGAGATGTAAACCTAATTGTACTGATAATTATGTGAATTATGAATACCCATAATATTACTCTTAAAAAAGAAAAAAAAATTGGTCAAAAATAAGTATGTATAAAATAATGAATACAAGAATGACATGAAATAAAATTGCCTTAGACATGCTATTCACACTGATTTTTCTGGAAGCAAAGATAACCATGAGGCATTATATTTATAGACCTTCCTTCTCCTCTCAAGTTAGATCATATACATAGAAACCTATCCATAC
The DNA here is from genome assembly GCA_004027655.1 of Graphiurus murinus. Lineage (NCBI taxonomy): Eukaryota > Metazoa > Chordata > Mammalia > Rodentia > Gliridae > Graphiurus > Graphiurus murinus. The sequence continues at coordinate 22,078 of PVLC010004494.1, forward strand.
AACACACAGTTTGAGAGGATAAACCAACTCAACAGCAGTGAAGTTCAGGGAAGGTGGAATTGTGGAGAAGGAAGGGAAGTTAGAGAGGAGGGAAGTAGGAGCCTGTTAAATGAAACCCCCAGACCTCACCACAAGTGATGGGTGGTACCTAGAAGTCTGCATCTTCCGCAATTACCTGCAAGTATTAGACTGAGTAGAGCCTGAACCATAGGAGGGACACAGGAAAGGTAACTTAGGATGGAGCCATGTGCCTACAGTCCAACAGCTCAGGTCTGAATCTCAACTCAACCAATCGCCAGCTTACACTTGATTTCAATTCAAAGGTAAGGTAATGTTGGTATTTGTATTATTTGGGTTACTTTATTGAATGCACTTTTCATAGTACAATGCATGAGAGTCATGTTAATGTTAACCACTTTCATTGCACACATATTTCTAAATGGTTCAGATTTTTATATGGATGGCATTAGTGCCATGCCAAGCCATAGTAGAGGATGAAACAAAAGGAAAACTCAGTAATGCTGATATCTCTGCTGATCTCTCTCTCTCTCTCTCTCTCTCTCTCTCTCTCTCTCTCAAATTTTGCTACTCAGAGATGTTTACATTAATTTTTATTTTTAAAATAGTGCCTCACATATTCATTTGGGGCTTGTTTGTTTGTTTTTGGTGCTCCTATGTAGTGCTTCACTTACCTTACCATAGTCCTGGTCTTGTGTAGATGATGTAAAAGGGGCATACTCCTGTGATTACATAGCTCATATTTAAGAGTCACAGGTATAGTCTGACCCTCTGAAAGACTGGGAGATGTAGGTATTCTGAGAGTGAGGTGCTTTTCATTATTCAACTTATTTCTACACATGCCAAATAATTTAGTTCGTTCAACAGTCCCATGAAATAAGTACTATTTTTACCCTCGTTTTGTAGATGAAGAACTGGAGGACTTCAGAGGTTGTGTAACTTCCCCTAAATCTCACACTGGAAAGTGCCAGTGCCAGGATATTAAATGAGGCCCCTTGACCCAGGTCCTCGCACAATGACCACACTGCGTGGTCTTTCACCCCCAGACTAGAGAAAGAGAGACCCAAGACCACAGGATTCAGTAGGCAGCAAAAACATCTGAGAACCTTCTCCTCCTGTTTCTTTATGTTCCCCAGGTTCAATGACTGTTTCTATATTGACTAGGATGACAGGTGGTAACCACATCAACAGCTGGTTCCACTGCCTATATATTCAGGACTATAAAGGAACACTCTCAGTGATTTATAGAAATTGGCTGTTCACTGGCAGAGACATCCAACACACACACACACACACACACACACGTATGCACACACGCACACACATCCTTGGAGTATGCATGGGAATTTATTCCACTCATCAAGAGAGATTTTTGTACAAAGAAGAATTCTTGAACCATTTTATGCATCTGTCCCCCACCCTTCACATCACCACATCTTTGCAGTCATGAAGGCCGGTGACAACACGTCAGTTTGGAAAATGCTCCCTCTGTTGAAAGCTTGATGAGTACATCTTATTTTTAATGCTAACTAATTCCTGCTTGCAGATAATCCTCTTCAACTGATGTTTACATAAGATACAGAGAAATGACAGGATAAAAATAGTTACTATGAAATTCTCCACAGGCTATAAACAGCTTTAACTTTTGGCAAAAGCGCTTTATTATTTACATACTCAGACAAATATGGGTCACACTCTTCTCAGATTATTAATGTTCCTCTGCAGATAACTGACATACAGAGGTTGCAAATATACCAACCAAACCCCTTTCCTGTGTCTTAATTAAATTCTGACAATCTTGCTCAGTCCTGGGTATTTGGTTTTAGGATCATCATTAATATACATCAATAATATTGTAATCAGAGATCTCTTCTTGCCTTCTCTTTTAAAAATGCAAATGCAGTCAGAAGTGACTTATTTCCCATGATAGATAATATATAACTCCAAAATCTCAAGATTCAAATCCTCTACTTTTCAAATGCTCACAAACTCCAAATAACATCAACTAAAATGCCATAAGAGATTGAGGTAGCAGATTCTGTAACTGAAGTAGGGAATAAACTGGTTTGCATTAAAATGGTTATTTCTCTGTCAAATCCTCATGGGAAGAACAGAATCTCAGTTCAACATTTTAGGCTAAATGAAGCATTATGTTTATAAGTAAAACCTTCAGTCTCTTTCCTCTCTAAGCAGTAAATTCCCCATAACCTCTTGCATTTACAGTACGAACATTTGTCTGATTTAGTTGCAGGACAAAAACCCTTTGTTATGAAGAAAAAAAGGAGAAGGAGAAAGAGAGAGAGAGAAGCATTTCTTCACTCATTTATACCCCTGGACAATTCTAAAAAATAAGTGTCCTGTGGGGCCTGTCGTAGATAGATTAATGATTCCCCCAAAATGTCCACATCCTCATCCCTGGAATCTGTGAATATGTTACCTGACATGGCAAAGGGGACCTTGCAAATGTGATTAAGGGTAAAGACCTTCAGATGGCAAGGCAAGGAGATCCTAGGTTCTTCAGAAAGGCCAAATCAAATCATGTGGTATTTAAAATAGGAAAACATTTACTGAGATTAGAGTCAGAGACAAAGAAGGTGTTACTACAGGGGAATGGTCTGAAAAGTACAATGTAATTGCCTTTAAAAAACAAAGGAAAGGCCCATGAATTAAAGGATATAGGGTGTGCCTAAAATTTTGGAAAAAAAAAAAAGGGGGAAAAAATCTTCCCCTAAAATCTCCAAAAAGGAATGCAGCCCTGTAAACATCTTGGATTCAATTCAGTAATATCTGTGTCATTTTTTTTTTTTACCTACAGGGATGTAAGACAATAAAATGGTGTTTTAAACACCTAAATTTGTTGTAATTTGTTTCAGCATCAATAAGAAACCAATGTAGGCTACTTTCTAGTTAACAGGCAACTCAACTCCACATGGTATATCATTCCACTTTTGCAACAGGTATTTTTAGCATTTATCCCTACCAAAGGGAATGCATATTCTTCTAATTTTAGAGATCCACATATAATATTGAGACATGACATCTCTTCCAGAAAATGAATTGAAAGACTATTCTGAAGCCCAAACCACTGAGCTACAGACCTCAAGCTTCAATAATTTCTCCTATGTCTCTAAGAGGGCCCCAGAATTTCCTAACAATTAGCAGCTTCTGATTTCTATGAAGTCTTGTGTTTTCTATCAAGTTATAAGGAAAGAAGATATGGTGTGACAGGAAAGATAAATGACCCAGGTCTGGCTCCCTGGTGACTTCTGTTGAGCACTGGAGTTTCATATCCACCACACCATGCGGATCAATATCATGTGTTCTTTCCTTAAACAAATATTAACTTGTGTCTATAATGTTCTGGACATTGTGCTGGGTGCTGTGGATGCAGTTGGAACATGACAGATAGTACTCCCCGTAATTTGGAACTTAGGGAGTTCCAACTGAATAATGAGAGCTTACTGCACAATGAGAACTTGTTTCCAGCTCATGAGCCCCTGATGGGAACTCATTCTACTGAGTGGGAAGAAAAGTGACTTTAGCAAGTGTTGAGACTGATTCCACCATGGACACTGGTTGAAGAGAATCTGTCTCTACCCAAACTCATGTTGAAAGCTGGCTGCCAATGTAGCAGTGTTAGGTGCTTCTGAGAGAGGCCTCGCCTCCCACTTCCTTCTCGTGAGAGCAGATGAGTTCTCGTGAGGATGGATTCATTCTTGCAAAGGCAAGGTTAGAGAGCATCTCCCCCACTGTGTCCCTCCCTCTCCTCCGCTTGCACCTACTTCCCGTCTGCCCTCCACCACGAGCTGAAGCAGCATGGAGACCTCTCCAGAAGCCATGACAATGCTGGTGTCGTGCTCTTGGACTTCCAGAACCATGAGCCCAAACAATCCTCTTTTATTTATAAATTACCCAGTCTCAGACATTCTCTGATAGAAACAGAAAATGGACTAAGACAACCCTGCTGGCCATTTCACAGCTTTGCATCTGAAGCCATTCCAGACCAGCAAGAGTGGAATCAAAGATCCTACAACTGTTTCTTTTTCTTTTTTGGTACTAGGATGGAACCCAGGGCCATTCTACCTCTGAGCTATACATACCCCCAACCCCTTTTATTTTTTATTCTGAAACAGGGGCTTGCTAAGTTGCTGAAGGTGGCCTGGAACCTGTGATCCTCCTGTCTCAGCCTTTCCAAGTATTGGGATTAAAAGCACACCCCACTGTGCCCAACTTTCCTTTCTTCATATACTTTTACTGATGCATTGCAATTTTATATCATAGACTACAAGTGATACATTCATACATGGGCACACTGCTTGGGGTCTTACCCTCTGCATTCTGCCCTTCCTTCCTCCTCCCTCCCTGTATGTACTAGTGAGATTGGCAGTAATACCTTCATGCGTGGATATGAAACTATTTGAACTGTTCCCTTCATCAAGCCTCATTTTTCGCCTCCACACTTCCCCCTCCAAGTCCCTCCTTATTCTTCTATTGCTCTCTCCTGGCTTCTCTAAAGGCCTTCTCTCTAGTGTCCACATATGAGACAGACTGACCTTACTTAGCATAATATTCTCTAGTTCCATCCATTTTCTTGCAAATGACATAATTTTGGTTTTTTGTTTGTTTGTTTGTTTGTTTGTTTACTGAGTAAAATTCCATTGTATGACCATACCACATTTCTTTATCCATTTATTTTTTGATGGACATGTGGGATGGTTCTCCATTTGGCTATCGTGAATTGTACTGCTATAAACATCAGTATACTTTTTTCTATGCTCTGCTCTACAAAATGCCTTCTGTGAGTGCAAGCAGAGCAAGGCCCTTCACCTACTTGTTCTCAAATTTTACAGTGTACAAGAACCATCTGGAGTGTTTGTTTATACTGTAAGCTCCAGGGCTCTCATCAAGACAGTATGATTCCATGGACATGACATGAGATCCAGGAGTTGGAGTTTTAAGCAATTCCAGGTGAAATCTGAATTGACTGCAGACTACTTCTTGTCAATGCTGACTTAACTGCTCAAATTTCCCTATGAATAAAATTAAGAACATTGTCATCTTTTTAAAAAGTACGTTTTGATTTATTCTGAATTTTCAAAATTCTTATTCATGCTGAGAAATAAATTATGCAAACAATAAAGCACTCCACATTATATAATTCAGAGATAACCACTGTTAACTTTTGACCGATTTTCTCCAGTCTTTTCTTTAAACAAATTAATATTTGAAATTATACTGTATTATAAAGATTTCAGTCTTGCTTATCTCAAGTAAATATTATAAACAATTTCCTATATAACTATTTCTTGATAACCTTATTGCTATATATTTTCAAATTTGTTATTACTAATAAAGAAATTATTTCTGGTTATGTTTGTAGTTTTTAAATATGAGCATGTAGAAAACTCACCAATTTGTGTATATGTAAGTTTTCACAGGATACCTAATTTTATCCCCTTGTTAGTTCAAACAGCTCTGAGGATGATTCTAAACTAAACATGATCTGCATGTAATGATAATTGTGTTTTCTTCATTATCTTACTGCATCTGTTACAACTTTAAAACCAATACTAAATAATTAAAAGTAACTGATGGTTTTATTCCAAAATTTAATGACATTATTCCAATCTTTCACCATTAAGTGTATTTTCCATTGGTTTCAGACTGATAATTTTAGTATGCCAAGGAAGCTTTCTCCTATCATAACTTACTAAGACTTTTATTTTTAGCATCAAGATGAAGTATTGTATCTTATCAAATAAATTTTTTACGTCTACTAAGAGAAGAATGTTTTTCTTCTTCTATTTAAATATTAATCTGCTTCTTAATGTTAAACTATTTTTGTATTTTTTGAACCAGAAACATTTGTTCATTTATTCATTCTCTTACTGTAGTTCTAGTTATTTATGTGTTAAATAAAATTAAAGTCTAAGTCTTAAATTAGAATTGATTCAGTTTCTTTCTTTAGAACTTTTTTAAAAATTTTATTATGCTTTTTTGGTGCATTATAGTCCTACATCATAATGTAAATCATGTTGACAATGACACATGTACACAGCACTCGGTATCCCCCCACACCTCCCCATTTTCCCCCTTCCCAATACAGAGTACTGAGATTGACATTGGTATATTCACATACATACACATAGTCAATGATAGTATTTCCATTAATGAACCTTACTCTTCCCCCATCCCTTCCCTTAGACCACCTCCCTGGCTCCACTGAGGTTTCTCCTCCATTATCTGGAGTCCCTTTAGTATCCGATTTACTCCCTAGCTTGTACATATTAGAGAAAACATATGCCCCTTCACTTTCTGTGACTGGCTAATTTCACTTAACACAATGTTCTCTAGGTCCTTCCATTTTATTGCAAATAACATAATCTTATTCTTCTTTATTGCTGAGTAGAATTCCATTGTGTGTATTTCCCATAATTTTGTAATCCATTCATCTGTTGATGGACACCTGGGTTGATTCCATAATTTGGCTATTGTGAATTGTGCTGCTATGAACATGGATATGCTTGTATTACTATAGTTCTCTGATTTTTGGCCCCTTTGGAGAGATTTTGCATTTATATTTAGAAATAAAATTGATTCTCAGTTTTGCTTGTGTATGAGCAAGTACTTGCTATATTTGCAAAGTTTCTTACCAGGTTATTCTACTAATAAAGCAAATTGGGAAGATATTTATTTTATTCCTAATTTACATTTCAGAGAATAAGACCTTGCTTTATACTTCAAGCCTGACATTTCTAAGAATTCTTTTTCATTGTCATGCACATGAACAATAGGTTGACTGTATACTGAGTTTTTAAGTCATATGTTATCTTTCAAAATCTAAATATTTTCTTCTAGCATTTAATATTGTGAAAGAAATATAATTCATAAGTAGCTATTCTTCTGCCTGAATATTTGCATGTATTTTTCTTCTAAATATTAAAATACTTTTGCCATTAAGCCTAGGTGCAGTGTCTTTTTAAATATTATCTGAGTTTGATTTTGTAAGTTTACAAAATGAATACTCTATAGGTCATTTTGAGGACATTTTTATCTCTTCGTATTTTATTACTATTTATTTATATTCTTTTTTGTGATATTCCTAGGTCAAATGGCCTGTGACTATTTTCCATATTTTAAAAAATATTTTGTCTTAAAATGATCATTTAAATTTTCCATAGGCTTTGTGACAATTTCTCAAATATAACTGAAAATAGATGTAAGAATGAGTGGATTTTGTTCATATGTTTTCCATGCTTGTTATGACAATATGGATGCAATCTTGTTTCTCTAACTGAAGTGACTGTCCCTACAAGATACAAACTTCCATATCCTTGTTGTCTCCATTTTATTCACTAAGTTGTTCAAATCAAACACAGCCAAGGCATACTGTTAAGAGATCTTACCAGGACTGAGACCAGCGTAGCACTTCCTGTACTTCTTGATTACCCCACAGCTCAAGTGTCCCAAGCCATGCCACTCTGAGGGAAGGACCAAACAGCCTGTGAATCACCACAAGCCATGAACACATGCTTGGGAAATTCCCTAATACTAGCTTAATTAGTCTCTCCTTTGCCAAAAATACTTCCTTGAGATTTATGGCATATTAGTTCCAGTTTTCAGTTGTGATAAGGAGTTTCCCTTTACAGGATGGCTTTTTGTCAAAGGCAAGGTGAAATCCAGGAAGAAGTGGAAAAAATAGGCTCAGGCCATGTTGTCATAGGCAAAGAAGACCACTGTTCTCAGTGGAACCACAACAAAAGACAAAAAGAGTGGGGGATATAAAGGGAGCACTGGAAAGCTAGTGGACAATAGCAAATGGCATAACATAAGCATTAGTAAAGTCAAAGAGAGAGAGAATGGAATATTAAAAATTGTTAAAGAGATAGGGCTAAGCCAGGTGTGATATTTCACACCAGTAATCCTAGTACTTGGGAGGCTGAGATAGGAGGATCACAGATTCAAGGACAGCCTCAGCAAATATAGTGAGACTCTTGGCAACCTAATGAGACCCTGCTTTAAAAAAAAAAAAAATATATATATATATATATATATATATATATATATATATATATATATATATATAGGTTAGGGATATAATATAGCTCAGTGGTAGAATGTCCCTGGTTCAATCTCCTATACCCCCCCAAATAAAAAATAAATATATAAATAGAGAGATATGGCTAACAATTTCCCAAAAGTAATAATAGACACCCAATGACAAATCTAATAAGCTCAGAGAATTCCACATAGGATAAATATGAAAAGATACACCTAGACATATCTGGGTCATATTGATGAAAAGAAAATCTTAGATAAAAAGAAAATCTTGAAGGTAACCACAGATGAAAGGAATATACAAACAGAGGAACAGAGATAAGATTTATGGCAGACATTTAGTTAGAAATTATACAAGCTGAAAGCCAATAATAGACTTACACCAAACAATGACAATAATAATAATAACAACAACAACAGAATGTGGACCCAGAATTCTATACTCAGAGAAACTATGCCCCAATAATAAATGAACAATAAATTATTTTTTTACAAATAAAAGTTCAATTAATTGTCAACAGATGGGCATTCAAAAAATTTAAAACAAATATCCACATCAAAAAGAATATATTAAATGCAAGCACTGCCTTGCATAGGGCCTGGTAGTCAATGACGGGTTCGATTTTCTCAGGGCAAATCAACCTAAGTCAGGGCTCGTTGAATGACTCGAGACCCCATGACGGGTAAGATTAAGCACCTGGTAGGAAATGACCTAAGACAGGAACAGTCCTTCGTGCATTTTAAAATAAAAATGGGGGAGTTGTGGGAGCCCAGCTGGGCCCTTTCCCCCCTGGCAGTTGCTATCTGCATATATGAGCAATTATCCTGACTCTTCTGCTATGGCCACATTGGTGTCTCGAAGTCTGGAGATTGCCCCTAGGATGCACAGATGAAAGACCCTCCTACTTCTTAGAAAGTAAATATATGACCCTAAAGGAGTATGGTTTTATGACTCTAGAAAGTTTGCTTTACCAGGCTATGTTAAGAATGTGGGCTATACGTGTAAAACGAAGAAGTGGTGCTGTTTGTGATCTGACAATGATTGATATCTCATAAATGTCTATGTAACCCTGTTGTAGTCAAGAAATGTATAAAAAATCCATGCTGAAAAAAAAAATAAATTTTTAAAAAAATAAAAAAGAATATATTACCAGTGAGAAATGTGGATTTAATCTCAAAATTAGAAGCAGCACAAATGATTATATTAAAAGGTGATATATAGCTGGGCTTGGTGGCTCATGACAGGAGGATCACAGTCTAGGAGTGTAACGTGGAGGTAGAACTTTCCGTGGGGTCAATCCCCAGCATCAGAAAAAAAGCTATATATTATATATACTAAAGATAATTTTTTATTTAATTGCTCTAAAAATAATTAACCATTCAAAGAAAACATACAATGTCTTGTAGGATTTACAACATGTAGAAATAAAACATGTGAAAACAATATCACAAATGGGAGAGAATAAATGAAAGTGTATTTGAAAGATTCATATACTATATTTGTAATATTATAATATCATTTCAATGTAGACTGTGATAAATTTATATTTATAAACAGTACAGCAGTCTTGAAAAAATTTAAGTAAGCCGGGTGTGGTGGCACATGCTTGTAATCCCAGCATTTGGGAGGCTGAGACCAGAGAATCTGGGTTCGCAGCCAGCCTCAGATACCTAGTGAGGCACTCCGCAACTTAGGGAGACCCTATTTCAAAATAAAGAATAAAAAATAGAGCTGGGGGTATAGCTCAGAGGTAGAATGCCCCTGAGTTCAATCCCCAGTACCGCAAAAAAACAAACAAACAAAAAATTAAATAACAAAACTAATAATCTTCTAATAAAGATAAAATTAAATAGAAGCAAAGCAGAAGAAACAAAAACTAAGAATATGTGAGACAAAAGGAAGATAACTAGAAATATGGTAGATTTAAATATAAGCCTGTCAATAATTACATTAAATATGGCCTAAATGCCTCAATTAAAAGCAGCAATTGTTGCACCAGATAATTTTTAAAGAACAATCCAATTACACTGATTCCACTTATCTAGAAAGATATAAACAAGTAAATATTGGGGAAAGATGTATATGCAGACACTAGGCAAAATAAAGTTAGAGTGGCTATAATAGATCAGAAAAGTATACTTCTGTAGAAGAAATACTATAACATGCAGAGGGACATTTTATAATACACAGCAACCATAAGTGAGAATGCACCCATCAAAAGAGCTTTGAAAAACAAAAATATAAAACTTCGAGAAGGAGGTAAATACACTATTTTAGTTGGATATCTCTGTAATCTTCTCAATAATTAATAGAACAAGTAAACAGAAAATCATTAAAGAAGACCTGAATAACATTGTCAACCAACTTGATCAAATTAATATTTGTAGTATTTTTTTCATTCAACAACAGAAGACTATACATATTTTGTAGTCACATAAACAATCATCAAGATAAACTATATTATGGATCTTAAAATAAATAAATATTAACATATTTAAAAGAATGAATATCATAAGAATTATAATTTCTAACCACAATGAAATTAAACCATGTCAATAATAGGGAAAAAAAAAAAACCCTGGAATGTCCTTAAATATTTCAAAATTAGTTTTTCAAATTCATCATTTTCCTCCTCAAACTTGTCTATTCCTGAGTTTCTATGCCAGAAGACATCTTCATCTTAATATCCTTCCAGGCATTAAACTTTTAGACTTTTTTCATAACCGCCCATCCCTAACCCCTAAATACTGTCTAAGCCACCAACAAATCATGACCTCTGAGAAGCCTATTCCACAATCCTGCGACAGTCCCAAGTCAGACCCCTTTTCTCTCCCTTAGTATCTATTCTGTCAGCTTTCCCAAGAGCCTTCCCCCTTTCCTTCAGTCCAGTCCCTCTCTCCACAAATGTTATCTTCCTAAAGCAAGGTTTCCAATGTATGGTGTGAAATGAGCTGTCAGTTCATTTAGATGTACAATTGTTTAAAATCTACAGCCAAAAAAAAAAAAAAAAATGCTTGGGAAACAGCATGTTATACTCATTTCTCCGAGCCTTACAATGCATCGAGGTATATTAAAAAGCTATTTGTATCACTGAAGTGGAAAATTTGTTTGACTTAGCTTAGTATAACATGCCTCAAATTTTTTGAAAATTAGGTTGGCTTTTCCACATAATCCAGTATCCTAAGAATAAGTGTTTAAAAGAATATCTGGGTAAATACTTTCCTAAATTGTTAGCATGACTTCACTTCCCCCCTCCTTTAAAAATGTGATGGTTCAGGAATGGCTGTGAAATGACACACAAGCTCGGTGGCCTAGATGCAAAGCTTTTCATGGTCTGGCTTCAGCCTTCCTTTCAAGCTGTGTCTGCGATACAGTCCTCATCACCAGTGCTCCAAACCTTCATAACTCAGCCGTTCAGGACTGGCGCCCATGCCACAAAAGTACCTTGGACTTTCCTCCTTGCTCTTTCCCCTGACTTTGCTTGTTTTATTCCATGTACCTTTCAAAATATAACCCCAATAAGCATTGTGTATGAGGAGATACTATTTACCTATTCAGAAAATACTAATTCAATACTATGACTCTTTTATACATTTATTGGTGTATTATAGTCTCACATCTTAATGTAGTTCACAATGATACAGAACTTGGTGAGCTTTCCCCTGGCTTCCTCCCCACTCCTACCCTTCCTCGTACATGATACTGAAATTGGCACTGGTATTCTCACATATGCATAGAATGTCAGTGGAATTATTTCTTTCATTAATTCTCCAAACTATGACATTTAATTGATGTTAAGTTAAATTGAGATTTATTCCAAGAAGGCTCCAGTTACAATTAACTTTTTATTCACAGTAATCCACTAGTGAATTTTACCTTTGTTATCTTTTTGCTTATATTATATATAATTAAGCATATATATGTGTGTATATGTATATACATATATTCACATACATACGTGTGTACACATGGATTCTGGCAATTGTATTTGTGTGTGTGTACATATATATAGAGGTTGGCATGTCTGTGTGTGTGTGTGTGTGTGTGTGTGTGTGTGTGTGTGTAGACATACACATATACATGTGTATAGAAGGAAAGAGATCTGTTTGCTGTCTTTCTCTGGCGAATCCTCATACAGTATGTAGTTAGTAAATACCTGTTGAATTAATAAATTTGATTTATCAATAGTTGTTTAGGGCTCCAATTCCCTTATTAGACTTTAAACTCCATGAAAGGACTATAACTCGCCCACCTTTCTATTTGTTCAGTGACTAACACTATTATTAACCAATTCATTCAACACATATTTGTGGATTTCCTTCCTAATATAAGGCATTAGGTTAGTGCTGCATGTATGCCTCATCCTTTCCTACCTCTCTACCTTTGCTTTTCCCCCTAAAATGCTCATTTAATTCCACTTATCCTTCAAAATCCAGCTTAAATATAGTATCTGCTATGAATAAAAAGCCATTCATCTATTCAGCAAACACTAATTAAATGTCTACTATGTACTGAGCACTGGGTTATGTTTGTCGAATAAACACAAGAGCACCCCCAAAAAAGAGTCACATAAAGAGAAATTTGGCATAATTAAGAACAACCTATTCATTAAAGTTCAATGTGAAGCTGGGCATGGTGGCGCATGCTTGTAATCCCAGCATTCGGGAGGCTGAGACCGGAGGATTCAGGTTCGAGGCCAGCCTCAGCTACCTAGTGAGACATTCCGCAACTTAGTAAGACTCTGTTTCAAAATAAAGAATAAAAAATAGGGCTGGGGGTGTAGCTCGGAGGTAGAACGCCCCTGAGTTCAATCCCCAGTACCAAAAAAAAAAAAAAAAAAAAAGTTCAATGTGTTAGAAAGTCTATATGTTAATAGCATCATATACACTAAAAATACACGTTATTTACCACTTGGGATCACTTTAATCATCTTTGAGATGTATTCGTAAGTCAGCCCTGGAGCACTGAATATGGAAAAGCAGCATATTCAGACCCAAAAATCAAATAAATGTAGGCAGTGAGAATGTATAAATGTGACTATGAGCACAGCAGGTTGGGCTTAATAAAGACGGAAAGTGGCACAGGGTTTTCTGAGAAACTTCACTCCTACACTTTCTCCGTATTCTCATCAGCCATCAGAGGTGATTAGTCCAGGTTAAGTGTCAGCACCTGCAGGCTAGAGCGTTACATAAGAGTGGAAGGTAGTCTTCTTAGCTCCTGCCTGGCACTGAAATGACTTGCGAGGCTAGCGGAGATTGACAATGAAAAAGGTCACTGGTCCAGTCAGCCTTCCACACCCCATCTTGCTTCCACAGCATAAGAATGTCCCTTGTGGATGCTGTCAGAGAACATATCCATATGCCTTGAATGCTCCGGCAGCTGAAAGGTCACCTTGGACCAGTATGCCCCTCGGTCACATGTAGATGCTTCCAGTTTTCCCTTGCTTGCACAGCATTGCATTTAAAGCCACAAGCAGGTAAGTTCCCATCTCTCGTTCAGTCTGGGTCTGAATCATAAATTATATTTTTCCATTTTACAGTCAGAAAAATCTTCTCTTCTTCAATGATAATAAAATCAGTGGACCAGCTTCTGCCCTTCGTTACTAAGGTACGAATCCTGCTGAAGTCAGCAGAACTTAAGGGCAGACAACTTTGGGCAGAGTGTGTTCCAACTTTTTTTTTTTCCCCCTTGCTGGATTTTTATTACCTGACATCTCTCTGATTCCTCTGGATTGCACAATAAAGGAAGGGTGGCCCAGTTTGGGTAAAATAAAAAATGACCCAAACCACTGACCTAAATCCTGCCTTTGAAATTTAAAATTACATTTACTAGGAAGGAAAATAGTTTTTTGAGTGTGGGTGGTTTTCTTTTCAAAAACCATTTTCAAATGTTGACCTCCTGAATGTTACCATACCAGTTTGGGTTGGAAAACAGAAGGGTAGGTAAACATTTTTTTAAGCTTGGTGGGGGGAGGTCATCCTTTTCTGAATTCATTATCTACAATGAAGAAAGAAATACTAAGAATTATTTTTTTTTCAAAAGATTTCCTGGCCACATTGCCAGATATGACTCCAAAAGTAAATTGCCCCCTTTTATGAAATATTGAAGCTTTTTGTCCTCTCTTCCTTCAAAAGTGAACTCAACTCAGGTGGTGAAGAAGCAAAGGAAGGAGAATTTTGCTAGGAGTGAAAGAGAGAGCTGAGGAAATTTCCTCCTTTGCACAAATATGGGGGTGGCATACAGAGTTACTACAGGGAGGAGGGCCCACATGGCTTAATAAAATGAATAACCAAATACTATCCCACCGTAAACCTCACATATACTCCATTGCAGCGGAGGTGCCTACTTAAATTAGTCTTTTCAGACAAGATGAAAAGAAGCACTCTATAAATTGCCTGGAAAATGGTACTCTAGAACATTTTAGTCCTACACCCAATTATTTATCAACACCCTACCTGAAATCTGAACCCTGGTGAAAAGGAACACAAAACAGGCAGATTTTGATAAGAGAAAGGAAAAAGGAGAGAGGAAAGATTTAGATAGAAGCTCTAGAAAAAGTGTGTTTGCCACGTCCTTACCAATCTGTATATTCCATGAACACTTATTCCAGAGTGTTGCCATCTCTTTGTATATATGGGTAATTCCTGACCTTAACTGATCTCCTGAAAATTGGGGCTTTTGTCTTATTTTTGTATCACCAGCATCTGGCACAGGACCGGATGACATGGGAGGCAGTATAACACAGTGCTTTGGTTTAAGTCCTGGGCTTGAGTTCAAATTCTGACATTTAAAACTATGTGACTTTTCCCAGGATAGTCAAAGTAGTTCTTAGCAATAAAAACCATGCAGGAGGTATCACAATACCTGACTTCAAACTCTACTACAAAGCCACAGTAATAAAAACAGCATGATATTGGCACAAAAATAGACACATGGACCAATGGAGCAGAATAGAAGACTCAGAAACAGACCCACAGGCTTACAGCCAACCGATTTTTGACAAAGGAACCAAAAACATACACTGGAAAAAAGATAACCTCTTTAACAAATGGTGTTGGCAAAACTGGTTAACCATATGCAGGAAAATGGAAATAAACCCCACTTTCTCACCCTGCACAAGAGTCAACTCAAGGTGGATCAAGGACCTGGAAGTTAAGCCAGAGACCTTGCAGCTACTTGAAGAGGGCATAGGCCCAACACTTGAACACATAGGCACAGGTAAAAACTTTCTCAACAAGACCTCAAAAACACAAGCAACCCTCAGGAAGATCAATACATGGGATTGCATTAAACTGAAGAGCTTTTGTGCAGCAAAGGAAACTATCAAGAACCTACACAGAGAGCCTATAGAGTGGGAGAAGATTTTTGCCAGTTATGCAAAAATAATAGATAGAGGTATAATATCTAGGATATATAAAGAACTCAAGAAAATCGCAACTAAGAAAGCAAATAACCCAATCAAAAAATGGGCAAAGGATCTAAATAGACACTTCACAAAAGAAGAAATACAAATGGCTAATAAATGTATGAGGAAATGTTCCACATCATTGGCAATCAGGGAGATGCAAATCAAAAATACCCTGAGATTTCACCTAACTCCAATCAGAATGGCAATCATAAAAAACACGAACAACAACACCTGCTGGTGAGGGTGTGGAGAAGTGGGAACCCTAATACATTGTTGGTGGGATTGCAAAATTGTGCAACCACTGTGGAAAACAGTATGGAGGACCCTCAGACGAATGGGAGTGAAACTACCATATGACCCAGCAATACCACTACTGGGTATATACTCAAAAGAATGGAAACCAAACTATCAGACCGATGCATGTGTATCTCTGTTTATAGCTGCACAATTCACAATAGCCAAACTATGGAAGCAGCCAAGATGTCCAGAGACAGATGAATGGATTACAAAACTATGGGATATGTACACACTGGAATTCTACTCAGCCATAAAGAAGAACAAAATCGTGTTATTTGCAGGGAAATGGATGCAATTGGAAAACATTATGTTGAGTGAGATTAGCCAGTCACAAAGAGCAAAAAAGCATATGTTCTCCCTAATATATGGATGCTAGGGAGAAGATGAGGCATAAGAGGGTCTCCAGCTGAAAAGGAGAGACCCTCGATAAACAAAGAAGTTGATTTATTCGAATGGGACACCCTAAGGCACATGATGTACTTTTACAACTCTATCAAGGTCACTCACTGAATTGAACCTGAGAGGGGGGAGGGCAAGGGAACGGGGTGGGAACTGGAGAAGGGGTCAAATGAGAAATGTGTGCAAATATGTCGTTAACAATTTGTACCTAACAAAGATGTATGCTACAATGCACGAATTACTACAATAAAAAATAATGCAATTGCAAATAAATAAAAACTATGTGACTTTGGATAAGATACTGTACCTCACGCGATGCTTAATTCATAAAATAGGCATCCAAGTTCCTTCCTGCAAATATTCTCCCAAGCACTAAGTAATATTTTGAGTGTGTCTCACAATGCTTGGCACAGAATGAACACTAAAGTAAATGCTATTGTGATTATTGTACACCCAAAAAGTGTGTTGAATAAATGGCCCAATCAACTCAATAAGAACTAGCATGAAAGCAGCAGGAATATGTGAATGTAAACCTCAAACTGTCTATGTTCTCACCACATTTTCCAAAACTCACCACATTCGGTGGGACACTTGAATAGAACTAAAGTCTCTAAAGTAGCAATAATTTGAGAAGCAATCACTACTATAGAATAACAGTGTTTCACAATGTCAGCACCATGCCCTGGTCACCTTCCAGCCTCTGTCATTGATTAAGGGAACTATGCATGAGCACTTAAACTCTTACAGAGCCAAGCAACCATATGTTCTAGCAAACATGGGTGTTTCCATGCTGACATCATGTTACATGGGGCTGCTAACCTTACAGCCATGACACAGTTTATGCTACATCATAAAAGCTAATATTTATTGAGAGCTTACCATGTGCCCAGCACATTTCTATGCACTTTTACATGAATAAATTTCTTTCATCTTTAGGACATTATGATGGATGTACCCCCTATGTGGAAATTACCATTATCACCATCATTTTATAGATTAGAAGACTAAGGCACATGGAGTCAAAAACTTGGCTAAAATCTTAGAAGCATTAGGAGCTGAATCAAATATTCAAATCCAAGACAAATAGACCCCAGAGTTCCTAACTACTATGTCACATGCCCCACAAGCACCACTTGCCCATTACAGACACCATCATAGCAATTGTACATTGTACTTGAGTAAATTTTATACACTAATAAAAATATATCTGTATATTTGTGGAGGGCCTGCACATGCAGTGTGGGGCTTGCTGACAGAAGCACAGTGTCCTCTAGTCAAATTCTGCTTCATTCACAAATATGTCACAGGCCAGCATGCCAAGCTGAGGCTGCCGGGCAAAAATTAGCCACATTCTCAAGCATGCTGTCCCCCAAGGAATAGTAGCCTGTCATTACATCATGGTCAGAATCTCTGTTTCTAGCAGGATGCCTTTAAGGCCCTCTTCATCCTACTTTCAAAATTGCCGGCCAGTAGGGCAGGCCCACAGATAGCAACCAGGTAAATGTGGGGTGTAGGAAAAACTCCCTAAAGCTTCCTAGATAATTTTGCAAGTTTTGAGCAACTCCTCTCTCATGATAGACTTTGCTTTAAAATGAAATGGAGCATAGCAGTCCCTGAAATGAAGGGTAGCAATTATCAAAGATAGCAAGCAGAATGGGATACAGAATCTGCCTTTTGATTTTTGTTCTTGGCCCAGACCTGTGCACCTGCACACTTGTAGGCTCATTCAGTTTTTCCTATACCAAGTTATTGCCCTCTGAAAATTTACTCATACGTTTTTATTTCTGTGCATTAGCTGGTTACTATTGTTTCCAACTTTGCCCTTGGATTGATTATTTCTAGACGTTAAGATTCAGCAGTAGTATCTGTTATCTGTTTTCTGACCCTGTACAATAGTGAGATTCAGTAACTCTCATTTCACTGACATTATAAAAACAGCTATCGTTGTACACTGTGGCACATCCAAATAAAATGTTAGTTCTGTCCTAGAATAAGTGGATTGGATTACATATTCATTAAAGTTTAGAAAACAAGCCAAGAACTTAGGGCAACTCAACTTTATTATCCCCAGAATCTTTACCATTTGTAAGCCACCTCTCCCCTTAGCTGGAACTGTCATGACCAACCATGGAGAAGTTGTAAATGCCCCTGAAATTCACAGTTGAAAAGATCTTACCTAGTCCTCAGGATAGTTTTAATTTTGAATTACACCTTTCATCTCTAGTGCAATCTCTGCTGACTCATTCCTCCTTTCTTCCCTCTCTAATTCAGATGAGAACGAGGAGTATCTCTACCTTCAGGTGGAGAATACAAGTATCTGATTCTTTTTTTAATTGGTGCATATTAATTATAAAGAACAGTGGGTTTCATTGTGGCACGTTCATACATGCATATAACATGATTTGATCAATTTGACTCTCCAAGTTACCCCCTTATGCCCCCATACTGATTCTCTTCTATTCTAATGGTCTCCCTTCTGTATTCATGACAACCTTGTTTTCCCTCTAGCTTTCCCAGATCTAGTCATATATTCCAGAGAAGCCTACAGCACAGAGAGAACACACATGATGATCAGAGAGTGCCAATTCAAAGCTAATCTTCACTGTCAAATCTCATAAAGTTGTAAAAATACACTGGGAATAGAACTTCCAGTAAAAGAAACACTGCTGAGCTCTGCATTTGTTGTTAAGCTTCAACTGTCCTCATGTTGCTCCCAATGAGTGGAGGGTGATCAAGAGGAATGTCCCTAGACTGCTGCCCCTCTTACAGCTATGTGACCTTGATAGGAACTAGCTAGTAAATTGGCACCAGGTAAACAAACAGGTGAATAAAGCCAGAGTTTCCCCAGAGAGGATAACATAGTCCAAGTCCATTTCTTACCTGGATTCTGATACCACCTTCTCTGCTGCCTGCCCCCAATTCTTTCTCTTTACACAAACCACTGTTGTTTCTAAATCTAATACTAAATCAGAACATATTCCTTACATGGCTTACAAGGTGCTTTATCAGTGGTCCCTGCCTTTCCAACCTCATCATCAAGACTTTTCTCCTGCTCTTGTATATTCCAGTCATACCTTCTTTAACTTTCTGAACCATGCCAATCTCTTTTCCAGCATAGAACACATACTTTCCGTCATCCTGTAGCATCTTCTTCTCCTTCCCTGTCAATCCAAAGATGGTGTTATATTTTTTCAGATTTCACCTTCATTGTACCTCCTGAGACAGACCTTTCCTTATTAACCTAGATAGATCCCACCTACTTTTGCCTATCACAGCCCTCTGTTAAACTTACCTGTTCATTCACTTAATTTATTTTTGTGTACTTGGTATTTTCCAATAACTGCTTTAAGCACTGTAGAAATGACAGTAAAAAATAAACCTAAAAATGTATGGCCTTATAAACTTAAAATTTTAGAGAAGTAAATAGTAAGAAAAATAGATAAGTTAATTGAGTATTATTTTATACTTTTATTGGTATATTATAATTTTACATGATAATGACGTAGAGAGAGACAGGAATATACATGCCCACAGCACTTTTTGTGTTTCCTTCCAGATCCCACTCCACTCCCTCCCCTTCCCTGTACATATCATTGAAATTGGTATTGATATTTTCACATATGTGCATAGCATTATTTAAACTGTTACTTTTATTGAATCTCCATCCCCCCTCCCCTAAGCCCCCTTCATCACTCCATTGACATCTCTACTCCATTATCTGAGGTCTCTTTTGTAACCCAATTTCTCTCTAGCTTCCACATATGAAAGAAAACATAACTATTTGCTTTCTGAGACTGACTAATGCCACTAAGCATAATATTCTCAAGTTCCATTCATTTCCCAACACATGACATAATTTTGTTCTTCTTTATGGCTGAGCAAAATTCCATTGTTGTATATACCACAATTTTGTGACCCATCCATCTATTGATGAACACTTAGGTTGGTTCTATAATTTGGTTATTGTGAATTGTGCTGCTATAAACAGGGTCATATGGTGATTCCACTCCCAATCTTCTGAGAAACTTCCACACTGATCTCCATATCATCTGTACTAGTTTGAAGTTCCACCAACAGTATATAAGGGTTCCTATTTCCACACATGCTCCCTAGCACTTATTATTGTTTGTATCCTTGATGATTGCCATACTAACAGGAGTTAGATGGAATCTCGGTGTAATTTTGATTTGCATTTCCCTGATTGCTAGTCATTTTGAATATTTTTTCATATATTTATTGACCACTTGTGTTTGTTCTTTGGAGAAGTATCTACTCAGTTTAATTACCCATTTCTTTTTTAGGTTAATTGTTAGATTTTTAGCATTACTTTTTTAAAGATTTTTATATATTTTAGATATTAGTCTTCTATCAGAAAAGTAGCTGGTGAAGATCTCTCATTTTGTAGGCTCTCTCCTTAGACTCTTGATGGTTTCTTTTGCTTCACAGAAGTTTTTTAATTTAATTCCATCCCATTTATTAATTCTTATTTTAATTTCCTGAACACTTGTTCAGGGTGAGAGGCTGAGGTCTAACTCCATTCTTCCACACATGGATAATTAGTTTTCCCAATGCCATTTGTTGAAAGGCTATTTTTTCTCTAGCAGATGCTTTTGGCACCTTTGTCAAAAATCAACTGGCTATAAATATGACGATTTGCTTCTGAATCTTCTGTTATGTTCCATTGGTCTAAGTGTCTGTTTTGTACCAATGCCATGCTGTTTTTATCTAAATTGAATCAAGAGAATAGACAAAACCCAAACAGACCAACAGCAAGCAAAGAGATTGAAACAGCAACAAAAAGTTTTCCAAAGAAAAGTCCAGGTCCAGACAGATTCCCAGCTGACTTCTACAAGACTTTTATTGAAGGACTAAGCCTAATGCTTCTCAAATTATTCCATGAAATATAAAAAGATGGAATGCTATCAAACTCATTCTATGAAGCTAGTATTGCCTTATTCCCAAAACCAAATAAAGATACCTTGAGAAAAGAAAATTACAGAACAATATCATCGATGAACACCAATACAAAAATTCACATTCAAAACCACATTAAGAAGCCAGGCATGGTGGTACATGTCTGTAATCCCAGTATTTTAGAGGCTGAGACTGGAAGATCACAAGTTCGAGGATAGCCTCAGCAAGTAGTAACTCTCATCAACCTAGTAAGACCCTGTCTCAAAATAAAAATAAAATTGTGCTGAGGGTATAGATTGGAGGCGGAATACCCCTGGGTTCAATCTCTAGTACAAAAAAACAGAGCCAAATCAAGAAAATAGGACACCATGATCAAGTTGGTTTCATTCCAGGAATGCAAGGCTGAGTCAACATATACAAATCAATAAATGTAAAGCCCCACATTAATAGAGCTAAGAACAAAAATCCCATCATCATCTCAATAGATGCAGAAAAAGCACTTGAAATCCAATACCCTTTCATGATAAAAATGCTGAAGAAATTAGGGATAGAAGGAACCTACCTTAATACCATAAAGGTTATATACAATAAATTGAGTATTGAAAATATCTAGATGCTTAGTTTAATTTCAGATAGAGTGACTACAGAAAGTCTCAATGAGAGAGTGACATGAGAAGAAAGATGGAGACATGTCATATGTCAAATCTTTCTCAATATCTCTTCTCTCTCTCTCTCTCTCTTTCTCTCCCCCAAGCACATGAACCTAGAAAATGCCATGTGAAGAGGACACAGAGAAACTGGGTCTTATAACCTCTAGAACTATGAGAAAATTAATTTCTGGTGTTTAAGCTTCTGTTCTATTTTGTTATGGCAACTCACACTAAGACAGGAAATAAGAATGAAAGACCTTGTTTCCTTGACAGTATTTAAGAGAATTTATAATTATAAATATCCCCTAATGTGCTTTTGTTTCAAATATGATCTATTCAATTGTATGCCCCAGGAGTCTGGGCTCTGGGTCTCTTTCATTTACCATTCTATCTAGTTCTATCAGGTCACATTCATGACCTGCCAGGTCCTAGTACT
The DNA here is from genome assembly GCA_004027655.1 of Graphiurus murinus. NCBI lineage: Eukaryota > Metazoa > Chordata > Mammalia > Rodentia > Gliridae > Graphiurus > Graphiurus murinus. Next base: position 44,259 of record PVLC010004494.1, read on the forward strand.
GTACCTGGCAGGTCATGAATGTATAAATATTTGCTCACTGAGTAATTGGATGAACTTAGGAGTTCCATAAAAAGGTCCCATATATTGAAAGCATTTGCTTCTGAATTAAAATAATATCTTATTTTTGTTTGGTCTGTTCATCTATTTTATTCTTTAGAGCCTTCTGTGAACCAATTAACTATGATACTTTCTACCAACCAACTTTCTTCATCAGCATTCTTTCATTCCATAATCATATATTGAGTCTCTACTATAAATTTGGCACTGTGCCAGGGCTAAGACACAAGAAACAATCCCAATTGCTTACTTCAGGATATTAGAAGATTTTTATGCTTGCATTATTTAATATCATACCATTTAATAAGAGTTCAACATGCAAAAAATCAGAATATTTTTTGACCAAAGCCAAATGTTTTTTTAATTTATAAAATGTTCTTATTGGTCTATTGGCAGTCATATATTAAAAGTCAGATGGTACCTGTATTCAGAATGTAACTTGTATATATAATAAACTATGGCTTTAAAATTTTGAACAATATTATAGAGTAATATATATATTTTTGTTTCCTAGGGCTGCCATAGCAAGGTATCAAGAACCAGATTGCCTAAGCAACAGAAAGTTATTATCTCACAGTTCTGGAGCTAAATGTCTAAGACGCAAGTGTCTTAGACTTTTAGGTGTCTTTGTGGTCTTTGAAATGGACATATATGTTCCATGCCTATCCCCTGGTTTCTGGTAGTTTGCTTGCTGTCTTTGGCCATTTGTGGTTTACAAAAGCATTACTGTGAAGCCTACATCCTTCTTCAAATGGGAGTCTCCTTGAGAGTATATGTCTATGTCTTATTTTTCTCTTTTTATGAGAACACTGATTATGTTGGGTTAGAGGCCCACCCTATTCCAGTATAACTTTGTCTTAAGTGTATCTTTGATGAATATATTCTACAACTTTTATTTTAAAAAGCACCATGTTGTAGCCAAGAAGATACTTCTGTATTGTAGATTGAACTAATGTTGTGTATCAGAGATGAACACGGGGGTATCAAACTTCTCTTAGAGTTCTCCAGAAGCAAGGGAAAAATTGCCACTTCCATTCTGCTTTTTTCAGCCTTTCTGAGGTGGACTAGTTCCTGGCTGCTTAAACAGTCTTTAATATCATCAAAGGAGGCAAAAGCACCACACAGCCATGATATTAAAAAAAAAAAAAGTCTTTACCTCATGTAGATATTTCTGAATCTAATAATTACGAAAACACAAAATCACATTTGTCTGGAGGAGACAGGTAAGCAAATAGCAATGTTAGACATTTCCAGTAAAATTTAGTAATTGAAAATAAGTTTTATTAGGAAAACATCATTTCAAGACTTTGCCTCAGCAAGGCAGAGCAATTACTGACACAGTCAAATCTCAAGAAGATTTTTCTCCCCTTGTGTCCATAATGGGTCTACGGCTATTTTACAATATGTGGGGACATTTCACCCCATGTTCAATACTTCGTGACACTGAGTAACATCAACACATTGAAACAAAAAGACACAGACCAACTCAATGTTAAGTGTATAGTAAAAAGCATTTATGGCAGAGCCAAAGTGACCAGGCAATTAACACCAAGCACACAAAATGAACAACCTCTGTGCTAAGACTTCTATAGCTTCTTTCACAGAACTTCTTTAGAAAAAAAAAAAAAAAAAAAGCTATGAAACACTAAAGAAGAACTGAATACACAGGACAAAGTTCAGCCATCCAAGGGGGCATCCAAATAATAAAAAAGGCAGATATTCATCCAGCAACTTCTGCTCTGGTTCTAAAGAAATACCAACTATATTTGTTTTCTTTATGACCAATAATATTATTTGTAAAGCATTCTCAATATATTGGTTAAACAAAGTCTGTCCTCCAACCAGAGCCCATAGACCTCTAATCAAAGTAGACTTTCAGTAGCTCCTCTTACTGTGCTCAGGAAACTCTACACTATCATTGCCATTATTCCTACAGAGATGACTGCTGTATAATTGTCTATTCTCTGTCTTGTGGCCTTGGAATCACCATTAATGTGATGGTTGGTGACCAACCAAACCCCCAAATTATAAGGTGGCCCACAGAGTTGTTTATGCCAATCTCCAGAAGGAAAAGCACTACATAATTACAAAATAGCATATTTAGGTCAGGGGTCAGCAAACTTTTTTTCTGAAAAGAACCACAGAGTAAATATCTTAGGCTTTGTGGCCCACATGGTCTTCATCACAACTACTCAATTCTGGTTGTACCAGAGAAGAAGCTATAGACCATATATAAGTGAATGAGCATGGCTGTGTTCCAATAAAACTTTATTTGTGGACAAAATTTTGAATTTCTTATAATTGTATGTCAAAGTATTGTTCTTATTTAGAACTCTTCTAACTGTGTAAAAATGTAAAAAAACATTCCTAGTTCACATCCATACAAAAACAGATGGTGGATTGGAATTGCCAAGAGAGCCATGGTTGCTCACCCTGATTTAGACTATTTTATGTTTCCAGAATGTATCTCATGATTATATTTTTAGATCTAAGACCCAATACAAACATAATAAAAGTTGACTGTAGCTGTACACAATGGGTACCAGATGCACATTATTGAATTTTGTCAAGTATTGATCGAAGTTCACCTTTTCTTATATACTATAATTTTATTTACTTGGTGCTTTTAGAACTTCTAGCCCATGAAGAAAATACAAGGCAGAATTATTTGAAAGCCCCAAATAATTTGAATACCATCAACAATGATTGTAAGGCACTGAAATACTGTGTAATGTCATAAAATCCTGACATTTATTTTCCATAAGACAAATTATTTTGACTATTTTGTGTTTTTAATTGGCTAAGAAATCATCTCATAATTATTTGGTATTCAGTGATGTGCAATAGCATAATTGCATTTGACCTATAGTCAACACCTTCTCTACTCTTGGTCCTCTGATATCAGTGATGGTATTAAATGAATAAATCCAAAAAATCGAGTTAAGGTTGACTCTCATTGCAGGCTCTGGGAATAGCTCCAGTGAGAGTTAGTATGGCTATTACTATTATTCAAGTAGTGTGATGCATAGCTCAAGGAAATACTAACGAAGTTGGTGCAGACAATTTGGATGGGTAAACTGTTCAATGAGTATGGCTACATATTCTTTGTATTACTGCAAAGGTGATTACTACAGAGCTGTCTAACCAAGTTCAAGCCTGTCAATCAGTCAACAAGAATCTGCCAGCTTTATAACTAATCCAAAGCTTTGCAGAATTCTCTTCATACTTGTTTTCCCTTAACAAATAGTACATAAAATACCTCTTATGTACTGTTTAGTGGATTTGTCAATGACTTTCCCTAAATTATCATCATTTCCATACAACATTATTGAAGTTAAGTTTTAGGGATCTAGTTAGGCTCCAGTACTAAGAAAATATAATTTAATTGTTTCATAAAGAAGATAAATCCCAACTCTTCAAGCTCTTTCATTGTCAACAGTAACATGTGACTTCTTAGCTATAGAGAACAAGTGACATCAATTTTTCCTTTTTCTTTATCTCCGATGCATTTATTCCTTCCACTGATTTATCTTTGTTTTCGTATACTGCCTTCCTTGGGCCTTCTTTTCTTCCTCCCTTTTATAGGCCCCAACATTCCTTCCTTCCTTCTTTTCTTCCTCTCTGCAAAGACTGGCCAGCTTCCAGGCCCTGTGCTTAGCACTAGAAATCCAAATATAAATGAGACAGGCTATATGAGATACATTATAAGACACACAAAGATATGGTAAGATGTGGCACTGCTGAACTCAAAGCCTGCACCCTCCCAATGCCTGAGATCCTAAGAGGCTTAATTGTTAAGAGGCTGATGTTTTATTCTCAACTTCTCAAGGGCCTTAAAATTCTCCCTCTTCCTTAGCACCCTCCAACTTCAATATAGTTATGCTTCCCCCATATTGAAAATAATCTTCACCTTCATGTGTTCGTAAAATGTTTCAAACTTTTCTAAAAATAGAATCAAAGAATAAGTCACTCACCACCTAACTGAACAAATGTTATTATCCTATTTAATTCAGGTTTTAAAAAGAAATAAGGAACATTTCAAGTGGAGTTAGTTTTTGTTGTTGCTGTCTTGTTGGTCTCTTTGGTTGTGTATTTATCTAAAATCCCTGCCAATCCTTCCCACCACCAGGCAACCACTATTCTGAGTCTTTCCCATTCCATTTTTTTAAAACTTTTACTACATAAATGTAGATCCATTCAGTTTTATTAGATGCACGTAGGTTTTTAAAATGTATAATATTTAAGTGTTTTGTTTTGTTTTGTTTTCTTTGCAGTACTGGGGATTGAATCCAGGGGCATTCTACCTTCAAGCTATACCCCAGCCCTATTTTTTTATTCTTTATTTTGAAACAGGGTCTCACTAAGTTGCAGAGGGCTTCACTACGTAGCTGAGGCTGGCTTCAAACCTGGATCCTCTGATCTCAGCCTCCCAAATTCTTTTAAAACAGCCTCAGTGTTTTTAAAAGAATATAATATCAAACTATATCACCTATTCTGAAACTTGTTCTTTAAACATAGTTTAATGTTATTTATATACTTGAAATTTACCCATACTGATACATATAGTTACAGTTCATTCATTTTACCTGCTGGATATGATTTGTCTTATGAATCAAGCACAAATTATTTACTTTTCCCTTAGTGCTAGACATTCACATTGCTACTAATTTTTAGTTATCAAATATAGCGTTAAGTAGGCATTTTTGTACATGTCTCTTTGTGGACATGAATAAAAGATTATCTGTGGTATTTAGCCAGAAATGGAATTTCTGGACCTTAGGCTATGTACATTGTCAACTTCACTAGATGTTACAAGTAGTGCCAATTGCCTCTCCAAAATAGTTGTTTCAATGAGCTCTCCTCTATTAGCGTAGGAGGCTTCCCTGCAGCCTTGGAGCAATTGGTGTTGTCAGACCCTTGTGTGTTTTACTGTCTGATGGTTTTTAAATGTATCTTATCACTGCCTTCCAATCTGGTTTCCATCCTCATTTAGCTATAAAAACTGTTCTTTTCATGGACATCTAATAATCACCTTCTTGCCAAATCACAAAGACTTCACTTGTACCCATCATTTTGCTTGACCTCAATTGCATTTGGCATGCTGGTAACCACTGAGTCCAGAGTCTCTTTTTTCATTTTTTCTAACATTTAACAGTATTCTAGGCCAGGGGAGGCACACCCTTAGAAGTTCAGATATGAACCTGGTAGATAAGTCAGGAAATGTACTCTTCAAAGAAATGTATTTAATAGAACTGCAAACCTAGAAAGTTTTTAAAAAAATATATGTAACTTTCATAATATTTAGTACATAAAATTGGGCCTAGGAACATGGCTCAGTGGTAGAGTGCTTGCCTAGCATATGTGAGGCCCTGAGTTCAGTCCCTAACACAAATAAATAAATAAATAAATAAATAAATAAATAAATAAATAAATAAATAAGTAAATTCATACACACATATGATTAATACCAAAACAAATACTCCCAGGTTGTGGAATGCAAGAAACAGCAGGAGAACACACTCATAATAAGTACTACAGTTGGCTGAACATGTAACAATTTTATTTTAATTATTTTCAATGTAATGAACATGTGTAATCCATGTTATATTGATAAACTTATTGGCTATAAAAACATAATAAATGTTTTATGCCTTAAAAGTAAACAAAATTCGAATCTATTTTGTCAAAAATGGGGGCTATGGGTCTCATGAAAGCTGTTTATGATGTGTCCTCTATGTCTTTTCCCACGAGCTCCAGTTCATTCCAATTGTGCAAGCTGGAACACAAATTAAAAAGTAAGATCATTTGGATCTGGTCCCAGCAACCTTTAAATGAGTCTAAATGAGTGGCTGTGCATGGAAAATTATCAAAAAAGTGGCTTCTTTGCAGCTTCTGCAATCTGCAAGAGCCAGCCCCGCCACTCACTCCTGGTCCCCCATTGATGTCACTGATGACCTCAAATGATCATCACTGGAAAAGCTCATGCAAAAGAAACGTACTGAGCATTCCCAGCTCAATGACTCTTCCAACTCATGGGACTGAGCAATGAATGAGAGAGTCCCTGCCCTTGAACTGCTCTGTCAGAGGAATGCCAGCCTCTGGCCACTAGTCTACCTCCTGCTTTTGTGTTTTTTAAAGGATGGCGTGTTTTTGTTTTGAGGGGGTAAAAAATAGGGTAGCTGGCATTGTTAGAAAAAATAAAACTCCAAAATGAGAAAAGGCTGATATAAAATGAAGGGTTACAAACATCATGAAAAGATAAAGTCTCCATATCTCAGTATGGTTTAAAGGTAAAGAATAATGACACCAACTAACCCTCTTGAATGACATAATAAAAATAATTTAAAAGTCAAAAATTTTTAAATCCTTTAAAAAAATCCTATTTTCTTTCCCATATATGAAATTGGTAATTACTAAAATCTATAACCAAGAATCCTCAAGGGCCATGACAATTTTATGTGAAATAGCCCTTACTTGCAGAAAGTAAAAGCTACATTTTTGGGCAATTTCATTAAACCTTGCATTCTAAATGTTCCCAAAACTTTTATTAGAGAAGCACTAAGATGTTGTCTTGTGTTATTTCTGTCATTGATCGTCAGACACCCCAGTAGAGGATATGATAAATCAAGTCTGGCAAAAGATGAGTCATTACTTCTTATTTACTTTGTTATAACTTGTGATGATTCTACTGAGAGGGTCTACTCAACTATTAGTTTATGCTGAATACTTAGTTAAATATTCTATGGGATAAAAATGTTCCCCTTGAGCTTCGGTGATTACCACATAGACGAAGTATCTTTGTGGATCTGTCAAAGTCATTCTAAAGGAAGGAGCAAAATGGGAAATAGGGAGAATTGTAGTATATGCTTTTACTCTCTAGAAATTTTGATTGAAGCCAGGAATGGTGGCCCACACCTATAACTCCAATACTTGGGAGGCTGAGAGAGGTAGATCAAAGGTTCAAGGCCCATCTCAACAACTTAGCGAGAACCTCAGGAACTTAGTGAGAACTTGTTTCAAAGTAAAAATAAAATAGGTCTGGGGTATATTTAGAGGTAGAATGCCCCTGTGCTCAATCCCCAGTATAAAACACACACACACACACACACACACACACACACACACACACACACACAAATTAAGCATCATTTAAAAAATGTCTAAAGCTTAGCATGTGTTAGGCCCTTGGTTCAATCCCTGGAAAAAAAAAAAAAGAATATCCGTACCATAGATCTGATTTTTTTAATGTCTAGAAAATTATTTTAAGCAGGAAAATTACAATTTAATCTACTCCTACTGTATATGTGTGTGTTCTTCATCTAATCATACTGTAATATATATATATACACATACATACACACATATATACACACAATTTAATCTACTCCTACTATATATATGTGTAATCCTACTATAAAAACACTTCCATCGACATGATGTACATTCTTTGAAAGAATACCAAATCCAATCTTAACGCCCTATAGGCCGAAGGGGGAGAGTGAGGAGGGAGCCTGGGGAAAGCTCACCAGTGCTGTGTGCATGTATGTCACTATCACTGTGAACTACATTATGATGTGAGACTGTAATGCACCAATAAAGTATAAAAATTAAATTCTGTAACATATATATGTGTGTGTTTGTGTTCGCGCGTGTGTGTGTGATATGTGTGTGTTTGTGTTCGTGTGTGTGTGTGTGTGTGTGTGTGTGTGTGTTGATAATCTGTATTGCTGGCAAAAAGCAAAACAAAATTTGCCTTGTGTTATTTGTTATCAAGCAATGATTTTCCAAATGCTGCCAAGTTCTATAAGTAGACCTCACTGTCATTATCAAGGGAGTCAATTATGAGGAAATCAGTGCATGAAGTATCAGTTTTTTTTCTACTTTGGTTTGTGAAGATACATATGTAGATCAAAAATGCTTGTGTTCCATGTTTAGGTGCTTTGATTCTCAAAAAGAAATATGCTTTAGCTAAATTTATGAGCCGAAGGACCAAGTGGCCTATTTTTGGAATAGCAGAGAAAAGACCAACTGTGTCAAACTTGAAAAAATTATAACTGTCAGTGGATCTTGGCTGTATGACAGGTATACTTTAAGCATTGAGCATACTGAATCTGAAATTTCAAGAGAAAATTTCCAACCTCATTTCACGTTATAATTGATTTTAAGTATTTTCAGCCAAAATTGAGATATGGATACAGCATATTGATGCCAAAAATGGCAATTATTGCCTCAACTTGGTGAAGATTTCAAGGACAATGTCTAGAAAATTATTTTAATCAGGAAAATAACAGAGTTTCATCGACTCCTACTCAAGAAAAATGTGAATGGTATTTTCTTGGTTCTTTGGCTAAAAAATCCCATTTGGAAACTCACAAGAAATATTTCCTAGCACTGAACTATACACAACTAGCTCTGAGTAGACATTTTTAAAATATTTAATTCATTTTCCAAAAATAATTTTAACAAAATTATGGTAGAGTAAAATACCACCCCAGAAGAGTAAAGAGGTTTTTCTTGTCACTATTCAATGCTCATCAACATGTACATGTGACCTAAATTTTCTTCCCTTTTGACAAATAAGAATATCTGATGTGTATGGGCATGGACTGTAGTTCCACCTACTTGGGAGACTGAGGTAAGAGGTTCACAAGTTCAAGATCAGCTAGGAAACTTAGTGAGACCCTATCTCAAAATAAAATTAAAAGATCTGGGGATGTAGTTCAGTGGCGGAGCACTTGCTTAGCAAGTGTGAGGCCCTTAGTTCAATCTCCATAGTGGGAAAAAATTTTAAAAAAGAATATCTGTATGATAGATTTGATATATGCACACACTACAATGTCCTTCGTTTTTCAAATAACCCAACACAGAAAACTTTAGCACCCAAGCATACTCCATTCTCACATAATCAATTTTGTGTGTGTGTGTGTGTGTGTGTGTGTGTGTGTGTGTGTGTGTACAGTACTAAGGATTGAACCCAAGGGCATTCTATCTCCAAGCTACAACCCCAGTCCTATTTTTTATTCTTCATTTTGAAACAGGGTCTCACTAAGTTGCAGAGGGTCTCACTAAGTAGCTGAGGTTAGCCGCAAACCTAGATCCTCCAGTCTCAGCCTCCCAAGTACTGGAATTACAAGCATGCACCACCACACCCGGCCCACCATCTTTCTGATCCACAGCATTTCTTTTGTAGGTTTCTCATTTTGTTACACTTCCTCATTTGAAGATTTTTCCCAAGACTTGGCTCTTAGTCATTGTCTGCTTTTTTGTGACATTACTAGAAAACAAATCACTTCTCATAATTTAAACTATAATCTCTGCGCAGAGGACCTCCAGTTATGTTCTTGAACTTTAACCAAATCTCCACTATCATATATGTCTTTCATGTTGTCCATCTAATGTGCAGCAGGTGTCTACTCTCTATGGGTACTGCCACAGGCACTGAGGCCTCAACTGAGCATGAATCCCTTAACATGGGAAGTGTCTCCCAGTGATCTCCTTGAACATCTGCCTTACACTTGCAGTCAAGATTCCGTGTTTCAAACTCATTATTTCCCATTTCTACTAGCTCTTTTTCTTTATTAACATTTTTTGTTAATATTATAATCATTTTCCTATCCATTCAGATGTGTAACTGTGAAGTTAACCTGAATATTAGAGGGAAAAAGAAGAGAGGACATTTTAGTATCTACGCCATACCTATTTCATATATCTATTTTCTACTATTCTCTAATTGACAACTCCCCTCCCAGCATTAAGAATTTTTCCTTCCAATCCATGTGTATACAGCTGGCACATTAATTCTAGAGTATTGTCTGCACATAATGTCTCATATCAAAGCCTTCAGTTCATTGTTTTTTTTTATCTGTAGAATAATTATTCTATTATTCAAGACAATCCACAAAGGATAAAATACCTCCCGTCTTCCTCCCACAGCTCTCAAACACATATTTTTTTTACTACAGCCAGACCACTCTCCTCACTGTTTTCAAAGTACACCTTAATATTTCCCCCTCTATGTTCAGCAACTTCCAGAGTGCCTTCTACATCTTCTCCAGCTGGACAAGCTTCATCCAACTGAAGTTGTATCTATAGTTCTATTCCTCCTGAATGCTCCCTTAACTCTTAAACCAATATTCAGTTTTCTCAAAAAGTATGGTCTATTTTATTTGTCTTTCACTCATCATATTTTGATGATTAAGCTAAAAAATATTGAGAAAATTTGATGACTTAGTTTAAAAAATGAAAACTTCAATGCCCTTAAGGCTAAGGTCTTCATTTTTTTCTTACATTCTTTTATAACTCCTAATGTTGAGATTCTGCTTGTCTGAAGGCTGACATGACACAATTGGCTTGGACTTTTACAGATTCAGATGTACCACAGTTTAATTGCATCCCCGAAGAACTGTACACAAATGAAGTATCATGTAAGATGTCTAGCTTTTTGTGAAGGGCACACTTATGTCCCCTAGAGCAATATATTAATGGGATCTCCTGCATGGGAGTGTTCCTTCTGTTTGCATTCAGTCTCAAATCAAGGAATAACTCAGTAACTCCATTTGGACCATTTGTGATGACTTAATCAGAAATGTGGCTTGCAGGACAACTGCAGAAAATTAGACATTATTTCTCATATTTTAGGTGACCTGAAAAATAGCAAGAACAGCATTTCAATTTTATGTTCTCTTTGTGAGCCAAACATAGGCATTTAATTTTATTAACTGAATTAGAACGTTGAAAGTCTCATGAAAGATTGACTATCCAGACAAGTTCATAAACATCATTTGCTCTCTGCACAAAAGAACGATGGCAAGAGTTATAGATTAAGGAGAAAATATTGAGAGTATTTACTCTGACTAACAGCACTAACAGCCTGTTCTTGTCCCGTTCCTGTTTATTGTGTACTTTTCAACTTGTTCTGCATTTTTCTCCAAAGATTCTGATTTAGGGATGAGTAGAGTGTATTCCTCAGATGTGAACTGCAGCTCATGGAGAGCAAAGTGCTGGTGGCCATTATTCAAGAATGTTGATATGTCAAGAGCTATACCCTTGTGGTTCATGATGGAAGGAAGGAAGCTATTAGACTGATTTGCCAAGGCCATACTTCAGTTTTGTCTGACTCACAGTGCCAGGAAAGACAGAAGTCCTCATCCAGAGACTCCCGATTAATGTGTTTACAGTTCCTGCCATTCTGCTCAGCAGCCTGTGTCTGCAAGTCATGGACAGTTCCTGAGTAGCCTCATCTCTCTAGCTTCCTCTTTCCAAGGGAAATAGGTGTCCAATCGGCTGGTAATGCTTTTGAATGGACTCCGAAGAATTTATTAAAGTATTTTGGTGTTAAGATGGGCATAATATAAACAAAGAGAAATCCGGGCTGGACAGAACAAAGACAGTTCCCTAGAACGTAGGTTTTCATCAATTTTTCACTAAGAAAGTACAAGAAGTTATTAGAAGTTTTATTTTTAATATAGATAGATAGATAGATAGATAGATAGATAGATAGATGTGCATGTGGGTGTGGTGTGGTTGTGTGCATGTTTATGTTTGTGTGTTATGTATACTATTTTTTAAATGCTGGGAATTGAATCCAGGACCTTGTTTCCCAAGATATAATTTATATAGCAAAAATTCACTCATTTTAAGTGTACATTTCAATGGTTCTTAGAAAACTTATAGAGTTATACATTTATCACCACAATGCAGTTGTAGGGCACTTGCACTACCCCTCCCCCCTAAAGTGTCCCTCATTTGGAATTAATTCTTGTTCCTACCCTGGTTCTCAGCAAACACTGATCTGTTTTCTGCATCTATAAATTTGTCTTTTCTGTATATTTTATTTACATGAAATTATAAAATTATGCATTATAATCCCCTCACCAAGTACAATGCCTTTGAGGTTCAATTACATCTTCACATGTATCAGTAGTTCACTTTCTTTGTATTGCTCAAATTGTATATTTTTCCATTCACAGTTCATGGTCATTTGGATTATTTCTGGTTTCAGGCTGTGATTAATAATGCTGATACAAACATTCATATACTTGCAGGGTCTTTGTGTAGATATATGTTTTGACTAAAAATAAGAGTAATCTTCTTCCCCTCCTCAAAAATGTTACTTCTTTTTTCCTAAAAGTCACAATTCTAAACTCTACTAGAATGGTAAAAAAAAAAAAGAGAGAGAGAAAGAAAAAGAAATAAAGAAAGAAAAGAGCAACACCAGCAAGACTTTGAAAGAATGAAAAGTCTGACCCAATTCATTTCAGTGTGCTTAATTCATTACCTGACTTTTACTCAACTTTATTTTGTTTCCAGGAGCTTGTATACAGAAAAATGACACAAGGTCAAATCAAAATGCTAGAAAAGGCAGCCTTTATCAGGGGTCATATATTTCTTCTTCCAGGTATACAATAGTCTAAAGAACACAATAAAAACTCCTCTGGCATCAATTTATTCAATGCCATAGATTTCTTGAAACAAATGGAACAATGAATCCCTTATTAAGACTTGATTCTTAGTTTAAATAATATTTATTCTAAGTAACTGGCTATGTAACTTTAAATCTCAAAACAGAAAACATTTGCTATCAAATTATAGATTCAGGAGTATTTTTATGGTAGGGAGGCTATCCCCTGTTATGTTTGTGTCCTCCAAAATTTATAAGTTGAAGCTCGTTCCCCTAGTATGATGATAGTTGAACACATGATCTTTGGGAGATAATTAGGTTTGAATGGGTTCATGAGAGCGAGTCCTCATTAGAGACTTAGTGCCTTCAAAAAGAGAAAGGAGAACTGCTGCTCTCTCTCCACAATGTGAGGATACAGCAAGAAGGCAGCCATCAGCCTCAGAAAGATATCCCTCCCCAAATGGTACCTAACAACACTGATACCTTCCAGACTTCCAGAACTGTAAGAAATAAATATGTTGCATAAGCCACCAGGTCTATGGTATTTTTTTTACAGCAGCTTGAACTGACTTAGAAAATCTCTCAGTTAGCCGGGCGTGATGGCGCACGCTTGTAATCCCAGCATTCGGGGGGCTGAGACCGGAGGATCTGGGTTCGCAGCCAGCCTCAGCTACCTAGCTAGGCACTCCGCAACTTAGTAAACTCGGTTTCAAAATAAAGAATAAAAAATAGGGCTTAGGATAGGAGTATAGCTCCGAGGTAGAATGCCCCTGAGTTCAATCCCCAGTACCACAAAAAAAAAAAAAAAGAAAATCTCTCAGTTATCTTCACCCTATCCCCATAGAACCTCTTCCTTTCTCAAAATAAATAAAATGATGAAAGTGAAGATGGATATAATTTTTTGGATTTTTCTAACGTAAATTCTTATCTGCATATTTTAAAAAACTAAAGAAGACTCCACAAGGTATTTTTGATATTCTGTGGGTAATTTCTCAGAGGTCCTATTTTTGTAACAGATATGTCATTGCAGAGTTTTTCACATTAAAGAATGATTTTAATTTGCCTGAGTGCCAACACTTTTAATGAGGGCACACATCCCTGAGATTACAGTGTATATCACTGGGAAAATGTGATTTTCTTTACAAAATGTGCTTAGAATGATCTATGAGTAGCATAATGCTTGGTAAATCGATATGGCCCCACAAAATGTGTATAAGCAATCTAGTGTACCCCTTAACTGAATTCTCTGAAAAATGTTCCTTATTTAGTTGGTAGAAGGTGCATGAGGACAGGATATGTCACCATGCTTCTTCTGGGACAATCATGAGCCCAAACCATGCTAAGCATTGAAAACAGTAATTACAGAAATGACTTTGCATGTGACAAAATAGAAAAGTATGTCAAAAGTTCTATAACAACTGAAATAAAGAGCATATAACATATCAACAGGAGATGATTCTAAAGCAAACAGTGGGAATACATCTCATGGAGGCATATGGTCAGACAAAAAGGCTACTGGGCGACTTCAAGCCAAAACCAGAGTGGCTGCCTTTCAAAAATAAGCCATTAGGTTTCTCCTAATTCCTAATTTCCGAGAGCCTCTTACCCCAGTCCATTGTGGTTTTTGCTGCTTGCCTGCCTTCAACCCCTGCCTCTGCCTTGAATCTGTCTCCCAGGATGGGTCACTAAATAAAATGCAGATTGCCCAGTTAAATTTGAATTTCCACTAAACAACAGCTTTTAGGGTATAGTTAAGCTAAAGAGTTGTGTTTATCTGATATCTGTATTTAAGTGGGCTTTCTGTGTTTTTATTTGTTAAATCTGACAACCCTTTCCAAAGGGCCAGATAGGCTGGTTGACTTCCCCTTACACCCAATGCTACTTTTTATGTTGCAACAGTCATCTCAGAACCCTGTTTCCCATTCTCCCCTACCTTAGGCTCAGATTGAAAAACATTAAAATATTCTGCTGTTACCAATGTCCCCAAATATTTCATAAACCCTAAATCATATATATTTATCTTAACAGTACATTCTTAGTATTCTGCCATAAGCTAATTCAATGGAAGATAAAGTCAATAGAAATGGGAAAGACGAAATCAGACTTGGTGGCACATGCCTGTAATCTCAATACTTGGGAAGCTGAGACAGGAGGATCACAGGTTCAAGGCCAGACTCAGCAACTTAATGAGATCCTGTTTAAAACTAAAAAATACCAGGTGTGGTGGCGCACACCTGTAATACCAGTACTTGGGAGGCTGAGACAGGAGGATCACAGGTTCAAGGACAGCCTCAGCAAGGAGTGAGGAAGTGAGACTCTCTTCAACCTAACAAGACCTTGTTTCCAAATAAGAAATAAAATCAGGCTGGGAGTGTAGCCCAAAGGTAGGATGCCTCTGGATTCAATCTCTAATATCTTAAAAAAAAAACCAAATAAATAAATAAACAAGGGCTGGGGGTATAGCTCAGTGATAGAATGCTTCTGGCTTCAATCTCCAGTAAGAGGAAGGAAGGAAGGAGGAAGGAGGAAGGAGGAAGGAAGGAAGGAAGGAAGGAAAGAAGGAAGGAAGGAGGGAGAGGAGGGGAGGGGAGGGGAGGAAAGGGAAGGGGAGGGAGAAAGAAAGGGAGTGAGGGAGGAAAGAATGTAGGAAACTGCTTTTGATTTGTATTTTTCTACATATAATCCACAAAGATGATAAGAAGAGATGATCATATTTAATCCCTGCTGGTTGATTGATACATTAGGGAAGGCAAGGAAATCTGGATTTGAATCTTCCCCATCTTGTCTCAGGGGACTGCCTGGAAGGAAGCAATTTCTGGCACCCATAGTTGCTGATCCAAGATGATGGTTTATAATAAACACAATGACATGAGGACTCAGTTAATTTATGCAATCCTGACCTGATCTGTTAACCCAAGTATATATCAAGTACATACGGGAATGAGTGGGAGAAGTTCATCGTCATCGTATTTAGTCTTTAAATATATAGAAAACACATTTTGCCCCAAGCATTTTTCCCCTTCATTTAAAAGTTAAATTGTGTATTTCAAAGATAAATCTAAGCCATGTGTCTCACTTCTCTCTAACAGCAAACTGTTCTAAAAGTACTCACTGTTATATCAAAGATTTCCAGAATGTCATGAGAAACTTGTATTTGTCCTAAACACATGAGAATAGTTACTCTCAAAAATATATACAAATTACTCTGACTCACATCTCAAGAAATACAACAATAACCTATTTTCAGTTGATTGGCTTACATCTACTCTTAAGATACTCGTATTCTGATCAACACCGTCAGCCCTAACACTTATTAAGAATCTATTATGCCCCAGACCCAAGGCTATATACTTTATAAACATTAGATCTAAGCTCAGTCCCCCTGGCAGGGACATATGATTAATTCACTTAATAGATAAAGACATTAAAAGACCCAAGAGGTTAAGTAACATGTTAAGCCTGTAAAAGGCTAAGATGAGTTCTGCCTAACACAGAGGCCAGGGTCTTTCCATTTTTCCAGATGGTAGTAAACTCCTTTCTAATTAGGAGAAAGTCAAATCATCCCTATTTTTCAGAGTAAAGAGTTTTAATAAAAGACATAGACAAAAGCATACTGACAAGCAGTTGGCTAGCCCGTATTAAACTCAGAGGAGCTTAAAGGATGCACTCAGATGACACATGAATGGACAAAATATCTGAGTGTTGTGTTCTTCATGAAGACAAAATACAATATATCCTATCTCCAATACTGACATCTTTTTTGGAAGGATGGGAGTTCTATCTATTTTATTTTATTTTATTTTGGTATTAGGAGGGTCTAAGAAAAGAGAAGGAAGATTTTGAAAGTGTATGTTCTACAAACAGCCAACAGGGAGAAATGAATAAAAACACCCGTTCTGGATTTTGGCACTCTCAAGTTCCAAACTACATTTCGCTTCTTACTTACAATTATTTAATCATGGCCCATTTATTTAACTGGTCTGTACTTCAGCATCCTCATCTACAAAATGGAAATAATGATACCTAACTGATAGGAATGTTATGTTAATTAAATGAGATTATATTTGGAAGCAGTTGGCCTAGTTCCTGGGACATAATAAGCATCCTGTAACTGATGGTTGTGGCAGTGACTAAACTATCAAGTAGAAAACTTTGGCAATCACAGTAAAGTCATGGAGACCAAAGAAGCAATATTCTCAAATAATTATAGCCCACGATAGAAAAAGGAGAGACCTAGCTAAGTGGTTTGGCAGCCCTAGGAAAAAGGGACATAAAGGTGATGGTCAAAATTGGTATAAAGAATAGTACAGAAGGCTGGGCCTTACAAGGCATAATAAAGAAGGACAGGATACTGACATTTTGGTGTGATCTTCTGTTTGAATGCTGTGTGCAGGAAAAAAATTAATAAAAGTATTAAAGTTTTTTTATTAGGAGAAATTAAAAATTAGGAGATTCAGAACGTATGTGGTTTAGCCACAGAAACAGCATTAGTCCATGCACCTCTGACTAAGAGTCACAACATTAGACTTATAGTGGGTAATTGAAAGTAATGAGGAAAATGTGTTGATAAGAATCACACATTGAAACTTTGAAAAATTGAGAAAAGCAATTGCCATTATTTTTTGTTTGTTTAATAACAGTGGAAATCTGCTTTTGAGGAAAACATTTAAATATATGTACTTTATTTTCTTAGAGTCCAGAAACTATAGCTTGTGATGAGATATGACCTATTTTACTTTTGTAAATAAAGTTTTATTGGAACCCAGCCCCATTCATTTTTTTACATACTATTTATGGCTGTTTTCTTGCCAGAATGGTGAAGTTGAATAGTTGCAACAGAAATTATATGACCCATAAAACCTAAAATGTTTGTTGTATGATCCTTTCCTAATACTATGGGGTAAGCATTTTGTATCAGTCTGCCATAACAAAATGCCATAGGCTGGGTGTCTTATACAACAAACACTTAGTTTCCCTGGAGACTGGAAGTCCTACATCAGGATAGCAGCACAGTTGGTTTCTGGTGAGGCCTCTCTTCATGGTTTGTAGATGGCAGCCATCTTGGTGTGTGCTCACAAAGTAAGAGAGAGAGAACACAAAAATGAGCCCAAGCTCTCTGCAGTCTCTTTTTAGAAGAACACTTATCCTGTCAAATAAGGGCCTCACCCTTATGACCTCATTTAACCTTTATGTCCTCCTTACAGGACCATCTCTAAATACAGACACATTGGGAATTAGAGCTTCAGCATAAGAATTGGGGAGAGGGACATAATCCAATCCACAGAATATTCTAAACCTCCAAACTCTGATTTGGCTTGAAATATTCATGGCCTTTCATTCCCGGTTCACCATCCAATGTGCCTTTCTAAACACATCTGGAAAACAGGTTGAAAACAAAGTACAGTGGAAAACTTCCTTGTTGACCATGAGTAAAAAGACTACCCAGAAACCTCGCCACAAATGTTACCCATGGCAAAGCATTTGAGTTTGGAGAAAAATAGAGAGAAAAAGACTTCTGGAGGGCAGGATAAACTTCTCCATTGCAGAAGTGAAACACACCCATTAATTCATCCACCAAATGGTAGTTTCCATCATGTGGGTGCCCTTTTATACTACTAAGGAAAACAGCAGTAAAAGTACTTGAGGATAATCTGCAACCAAGTGGGGTTAAAAGATTCAAGTAAGCAATGATGGGTCAAAGTCAAATTGTGAGCCTCATCACTCTTGTGCTATTTACAAAAGGGATAATAGCTCTATTTCTTCAACAACCACAAAGTATTTTAAGAGACACTACCTCATTCATCTTCTGAGTGCCTTTAGAAGTAAAGTGTCCCACATTTTATTTCTAGTTTATAAATGGGAAAGCGAGGGCAGAGAGCAGTTCGTGCTTCACCGTAGATTGAATCAATCACTAGAAGCATTAAAGGTAGGAGGGTTTGAAGTCCCTTGTTCTTTATGCATTCAACCACGAATTAGTATGTTAAAGACCCCTCCATAACTGTATAAAGTATCCACTGCTCACTTGAAGAAGGTATTGCACTATTATCATAGTACGTGTGTCCCGATATATTAATATGGTGGATGACTCCCTCAATATGGTGCTTTTAATAATTTTCTACTGAATTATAAATAGGAAGGCATGAACAACAGAAAAGAGATTTCAAAACAAAATAGGTTATAGCCAAAGCACCAAAAGTAGTATTGGATTGAAATGCTAGCACCATGCTGTCTCATGACATAGAAACGGGCTCTAGCACCATCTAGTGAGAGACTAAAGTGATTTGTGGATCACTAAGAGAATTGTTTGTCATCCTGGAAGTTCCTTTCATCAAGAGGTTTGGACTGACCTGCTTAACCCTTCTTTGGGCTTAACCCTATACTCCTAAGTATGCGAACATACCTTCAATGAGGTCATTGTAGAAGTACAACAATGGTTGGTCTTGGGTGATCTGTTGTACTCCTTCTATAAGACTACAAAGTAAAAAGGGCAAGGACTAAAAATGGAGGAGCTGCAAGTTTAAATCTACTCCACCAGCAGCTCTTTGGTTTTACAATTACCTGGTCTTTCCCAGTTTCTTCACCAGTAAAATGAAGTTTAATGTCCATCTCATTGGTACTTGTGTTGATTAAAGAGATTTTAAACACTTAGATTTTTTTATATGATGACTCTCAACACATATTAATTTTCTCGTTTTCCCAAAAGATTCCTGTGATTTTTCCATGTTATACTGTATTGTTTTGCTAGGGCTGCCATATTAAAGCACCACGAATGGGTGGCTTTAAAAACAGAAATTTGTTTTCTCACTGTTCTGGAGGCTAGAAGTCTGAGACAGAGGGAAGCTGGGCAGGGTTCCTTCATAGAGCTAGAAGGGAAAGTTCTGTTCCAGGTCTGTCCAGTAAGTGTTTAAATGGGCATCTTCTCCCAGCATCTCTTTGTATCTTCTTCTCTCTATATGTGCCTCTATCCAAATTTCCTTTTCTTGAAAGGAAAATCAGTGAGATTGGACAATGGCCTACCCAAATTACCTCTTTAAAGACCCTATCTCCAAATCTGGTTACATTCTGAAGCACTGGGGCTTAGGACTTCAACATATGAATTTTGTCTTGAATGGGAGGGAGCGGTTCAGCTTAGCCCATGGTAAGCACAATAAAGCAGACAAACCATTGAGCAAGTAAATAGCAGAGGTAGGACATATCCTGACCCCAGTCTAGCATGACAGAGCCATGCTGCCTCCAAGGAGAGGTAAGCAGAAAAATATTTATAGATCAAATGGAAGATATCACTTGCTTCTGTGTAGGGCAAATTGTGCTATCTTTCCCTCTAGGATCATAGGTTTCTGAGATAAAAGGGATTCTACAAGTACAACAATGTATTATTAATTACATCCAGCCCTCAGGTACCCTGGGCAAATAAGAAGGCAGAATCAAAACATTTGTCCTATCTTCTAAATGGATTGAATTGACAATTCTTAAGTTGTTATTATGTTACCCGCCAGTGCTAAACCAACTTTGGGAAACTTCATTTTACTATTTAGCTGACTCAGGAAGGGCTTTTATAACTTCTAGCTAATCTATAGTACAATTGAAAATCTTCAGCTGCTAAAAAGAAAACTGCACTCTCTCATTTTTATGCTTTAAAAAAAAAATGTGTCTGCCAGCATTTTCCAAGTGTATTTTGTGAGGAGCACATATGTTAATATAAGTAGAGCAAGATTGTCCACCTCATTGCTCTCCTATTAAGCAGATTTTCCTCTGCAATCTCCCTCAGAGGCAGCCTTGGCACTTAGGTTTAGAGAGAACAGAAATGCAGCACTTTTTCTTGCCTGCTATACAGTGACCTCAACACTCTTATCCCTTTCAATTTCTCTACCACAGCTATCCGCATGTCTGGTCTTTCTCTGCCTGGAACACAATAAAAGAATAACTTGTAATAGAAAAACTTAAACAGGAGCCTCAGAATCCCAAACAATAGCACCCTCTAGTTATGTTACCATTATTACCTTCATTTATTTTAAGTGCCTATTGAGTTTATTTCATAAAAGAGAGAAAACCCAGCCCAAAGCTATTAATATTAAACAGTACTTTGTTTTGAGGATCCAAATGAAGGAGGGTCTGAAAAGTCAAGATTTAAATGTTTCTACCTGAATTGCATATCATAGTCAATTTCAAAGCTGACTTGGTGTAGATTTTTCAGTGTCTCCCTGTTGATTTAAAATGCCAGTGTTGAACTGCCACACACATGCATGTACAGCTTTTCACATGGGTAGGCATGGGTAGGCTAATAGGCTCCATGTTTTATCTCCAGTCCCAACACATCATTCAGTTCTCAGCCACCATTCACCATTTTCCTAGTTCTTTCTTCTCCCTTCTTTCTTTCATTAGACAGCTGATCCCTTCCTTTCCTTCAAGCTGAAATCGTTTCATTATACAAACATCATTGCTTTTGCATTCAACACAGAGATCTTAGTTTCTACTGCCATTTTCCCCATAAAGGAATGGGGTTGAGTCTAGATCTGGGATAGGATATATACAAGAAGAGCCTGGAACATTTTGCAGTGCAAGAAATAAGTAAGTATAAAAGAGATGGATAGATACATATATATGCATATATACATTTACATACATAGGTAGATCATGTGAAAGATGAACAAATGGGCTACAATGACCAAAGCTGGGATATTTTGAATAATAAAATGACATTGAGTTAGATTATAACACAAAGTATAAAAAATGAGTTCATACTGATATAAATAAAAGATTGGATGAATACACAAATGTGAAGAAAGAAATCTTTCTTTTTTTAATGTACTTTTATTAGAGTGATAGGGATATACATGCCCACCACACTTGGGCACTTGGTGAGCTTCCCCAGCTTCCTCCCTACTCCTCCCCCTCCCCGTACATGATATTGAGATTGGAATTGATATTTCATATATGTACATAGCATCAATTGAAGTGTTTCCTTCACTGAGTCTTCCCCCTCACTCACCTCCCTCCTCTTGCCCCCCTCCATCGCTCCACCAGAGTTTCCCCTCCTTTATCTGAAGTCCTTCTTGCATCCCAGTTTCTCCCTAGCTTCAATGATAGAAAACATACAACTCTTCACTTTCTGTTACTGGCTCATCTTACTTAACATAATATTCTCTAGTTCCAATCATTTTGCACAGAAAAATTTTCAAATAATGATATATAGATAACCCCCATCCAAGAGGTAAAGCATTATCTGCCCGCACCTCACCTTGACTGTGAACGAGATTTAGTGGCTCACTGACAAAGAACAGAACATAGGAAGGAAAACAAACAGTAAACTTTCTAAGGAGAAACCTGGCAAACACCGAGTCAGGAATGTCTTTATTACTCTAAAAAGAAACTCATTAGCCTCTAGAAATCATGAATCTACTTTCTGCATTTATGGATTTGCATGCACTGGAAATTTCATAAAAATGAAATCATACAATTTGTGAACCTTTTGTGCCCTCCCTATTTCAGTTCCCAAAATGTTTTCAAGATTCATCCATGCTGTATCACGAGTCATTACCTCATTCTTTTTATGGCTCTGTAATATTCTATTGCATTGCCATAACACGTTCTGTTTAATCACCAGTTGGTGCATATTTGGGTTGTTCCCACTTCTTAGCCATTTGGAAGTGTTTCTTCCCTTTCTATTGTATGGAATAATTTGAGAAGCATCAGTGTTAGTTCCTGGGCTTTTCTTTGTTGGAAAGCTGTTTACAACTGTTATAATTTCATTGCTTGTTATTGGTCTACATAGGTTTTCTATGTCCTCTGGGTTCAATTGGAAGGCTTTATGGGTCTATAAGTTTATTCATTTCTTCTAGATTTTCCAATTTATTGAAATACAAGTTTTCAAAATAGTTACTATTGATCTTCTGAATTTCAGTAATGTCTGTTATACCAATTTCATCTCTAATTTTCTTACTTTGGATCTCTTTCTCTCCTTTGGTTAATTTGGCTAAGGGCTTATCTGGTGCTTTGTCTAGTGCTTTGATTTCCATATTCAATGTCCTCCAAAGTCTCATGTGTTAAAGGTGTGCTCCCTACTGCAGTAATTCAGAGGTGGGGGTTTGGGGAAGTGATGAATCATGAGGGCTCTGGCCGCATCCATGGATTAATCCACAAGTGAACAATAACTTGGTACCATTATGGGAAGTAGAAATTTAAGAAATGAGGCCTAATAGAAGAAAGAGAATCACTGCAGCTGTGTCCTTGAGGACTACATCTTGTACTTAGACTCTTGACTCTTCTCTCGCTCTCCTCTCCTCTCCTCCTCTCTCCTTCCCAACTGCCATGAGCTGAGCAATTTTCCTCCATCATGCCCTGCCACGATGATGTTCTGCCTCACCAGAGGCCCAGAGTAACGAATCCAGCCAGCCATAGATGGAAACCTCTCAAACCATAGGACAAAATAAACATTTCCTACTCTGCATTGTTTGAGTGAGTTACTTTGGTCACAGTAATGAAAACCTGGCCACCACATTTGTTTTTTCAAAGATTCAACTCTTTGTTTCATTAATCTATTCTATTCTTTTATCCTCTATTTTATTATTTCCACCTCAGATATTTATTATTTCCTTCTACTGGTTTTGGGATTGGTTTGTTCTTTTTTTTTTTATAAGACTTTGAAATGCACCATTAGATTATTTGAAATATCTCTGACTTTTCTTTTTAAATAGGCAGCAATAGCTATCAATTTTCCTTTTAGAACTGCCTTTGTTGTATCCCACAGATTTTGTTATATTGTGTTTCTAATAAATTAATTTCCCCCTGATTTCCTCAATGACTGCTCATCATTCAAATGTGTACTGTTCAATCTCCACGTATTTGTAGTTTTTATTGTTGTTGAGTTCTGACTTTTTTCTCTTATGATCTAAAAAGATGGAAATATTTTCTTTTTTTTTTATTTGCTGATATTTGCTATTTGGCCTAAAACTCGATCAATTTTGGAGTTCCATGAGTAGCTGAAAAGAACGTGGTATATTTGGCTAATGTTGGCCAACGTATTCTATAGATATTTGTTATGTCTATTTGATCATTAGTATAGTTTAAATCTGATGTGTTGTTGCCTATTTATTAGTTGCCTATTTATTAGTTGCAGTGATATATGGAGATCCCCCACTGTTATTCCCTTAGGGCCTATTACTTCCTTTACATTCAGTAGTGTTTATTTTATGAAATTGAGTACACTGACATTCTAGCATAAATATTTATAATCATTATATCTTCTTGTTGGATTATTCCCTTTGCCAATGTGTAATGATGATTTTTGTCTTTTCTGCCTAGTTTTGGCTTGATGCCTGCTTTGTCTGATATGAGAGTAGCTACTTTTGTGTGCTCTTGGATTCCATTTGCATAGAATATCATTTTCCATCCCTTCACTTTCAATTTGTGAATATCTGTGCCTGTGAAGTGTGTTTCTTGGAGATAACATACAGTTGGGTCTTGTTTTTTAATTTCATCTACTAGCAGTCTATGTATTTTAATTAAAGAATTAAGACCATTTACATTCAGTGTTATTATAAAAAGGTATGTCTTACTTTCTGTAATTTTGGTTTATTTCTAATGTTTACTTTGTTCTTAGTTCTCATTTGCTTACCTTCTCTTCTAATTAGGTTTATTCTTTCCCATGTTCTCTTAGTCATTTCTATCTTTTTCTTCTGTGTGTAGGATTCTTTTAAGTATCTTCTGCAATGATAGCATAGTGGTTATAAATTCCTTTAGTTTCTGTCTATTGTGGAGGATTTTATTTCACCTTTAATTCTGAAGAATACCTTTGCTGGGTATAGTAATCTAATTTAGCAGTTTTGTTTGTTTGTTTGTTTGTTTGTTTTTCCAGTCTCAGGACAGGACTGGAAATACATGATTCCATGCCATCCTAGTCATTAGAGTTTCTACTAGGAAACTTGCTGTTATTCTAATGGGCTTGCCTTTATAAGTGACTTGATACCTCCTTTTTGCAATATGTAAAATATTTTGTTTTGAATGTTTAGCATTTTAACTATATGTTATGGAGAGGTTATTTTCTCATCCTATCTATTTGGAATTCTAAATGACTCCAGTACATACCTGCATGTCCATCTCATTCCCAAAATTAGGGGAACTTTCTGCTATTATGTCTCTGAATAATCTTCTGTGCCATTAGCCCATATCTCTACTCCTGCTTAAAGACCCATGAATCTTAAATTTAGTCTTTTAATGTCAGAGTTCTTGTATATTCTGTCCTTAGTTTCTTATTTATAATTTTTTATTACTATCTGAATATGTTAGTTCATCTACATTGCCTTCAAACTCTGATGCTTTTTCTTCTTCTTTATCTGATCTATTAGTGAGACTCTCCACTTAATTATTATTTGACTTTAGTTTTTCTGTCCTAAGAATTCCATATGGTTCTTTTTCTGCCTCTCCATTTGTTTACTCAATGCTCTTTCATATCCTGTATTGTCTTCCTTAATTTATCCCTTAGTTTTTCCTTCCATGCATTGACCATTATAACAATAAGCATTTTCAATTCTATGCCTGGCTTTTTTTAATTATTATTTTCAGGATTTAGTTATTGGGGAGTAATGATTTTCTTGTTTGCTCATGTTTTCTGCATTTCTTTATTGAAATTTGTGAAACTATTTGGTTGGTTATCTCTTCTACTCTTATGTGAGGGTCTTTTTAGTGAACTGCTTTCTCTATAACAAACCTGAGCTGGGGGTATATCTCAGTGCTAAAGCACACATTTGACATGTTCAAAGTGCCATGTTTAATTCCCAGCACCACTTTGGGAGGAGAGAATAACCACCAGTAACAGCAGCAGCTTGATAAAAAAAACTATATACTAACACATGATGAAAACTTATTGAAAATGTTCTCTACAACTCCACTAACCAATGAGGAAAAAGGGGGAGTAATAATATAAAATAGGCTAAGAAATTAGGCAATAAAATATAAAATTAATATTAAACTAAATAGAACATAAAAAGAAAAGAGAAAAAAGAAAAGGCAGTGAAGAAAAGGGGAGGAGAGAGACAGAATAAGAAAAATGACAATGAAAAAGGCAAAACATAAATGCGGAACATAAAATGAGAAAGAATAGAATAAATCCACTTAATGAATTGAAAAACATAAAATTGGATAAAAGTATGAAAGGACAAATAATGAGGGGAATCATAAAAAAACAGCAGAGAAGACAATACCAGTGAAATTTAAAAAGCTCATATTAAAAAGACTATATTTCCTCCTTGCCAAGGTTTTAAGGTGCTAATATTTCTTTCTGGGACTTCCTGATTGAGAATCCATCAGGAATTAGAGGCATGGCAAATGATCAAGCCTCAGCAACACATCCTCTGAATGTCTTTATGTGTGGAGTGGTGACCAAATCAGCTGGTTCTGCTCTGAAATAGGATGCTGAACATTTATTTTTCCCCAAGTCTAGATCAACATCTTGTTTTAAAAAACTAAGCAGAATTCAGACTTCAGAGACTATCCACATAGTCCTTACCCTGCCCAGCTCGGGTGAGCACATAGGTAGCTTTGATAGTTCCCTAACAGGCCTGGCACTGGCAATGGTCTCTGGTGGCACAGAGGAGATTACTCCGGGGTGTCCATAGCCTGGTGCCCAGATCGCTCCCTGGTGTGAACAGTGGCTTAGTGTGCTCATGAAGAAAAGCACTTCATACCCAGGGCTAAATACAGCCCTCACCCTGCCCTTCTCTGGCATAGCTAAGGGCCTGGAAGCTCCACAATGGGCCTGATACTGAACAGCCTTCTGCTAGTGCAGAGAAAACAGTGACAAAGTGTCCTTGGACAGGTAGCAGGATCCCTCCCCAGCAAGAACAGGTGCATGTGCAGCCAGGAAGATGTGAATGCATGGGGAGAAGCACGCTGCACCCCCTGCCTTGACTTTGCACCCCCTACTGGTCAGCAACACATCTCAAAGGCCTTTGGCTCACAGCAATCTCACTAAACATATATTATTTATTTATTTATTTATTTTATTTATACAGTAGTATTTAAATTTAGGATGATGCTAATATTTTTAAATGTTTGGTTCTTACAATGTGGTACCCGGACTAGAAGCATCAGTATAACCTGTCAACTTGTGTTTTCACAAGCATTCTAAAGGATTCCAGTACAAGTTTGAGAACCACTCTTTTAAATACATCTCCCAAGGGTAATATTTTTACAAAGTTGAATGAAAATGGTTATATAATTTCTTTACATGATATCTTGTTTTACTTTTACATTTATTCTTAGAACAGTTACAAATCATAAAAATACATCTAAAAATTATTCCTAGTCCTAATATTCATTTCTGTTCTTTCTTTTGAAAAAAATTTACCCTCATGTATGCATAATACTTATAATCATAGTTTATATTCAGTTTTGTTGAAGCAGTATAATAAAGTGGTAAATATAGAATGTATTGGCACAAAAGCAAACACATAGACCAATGGAGCAGAATAAAAGACTCAGAAACATAGATAGGTTTGGTGGCGCACGCTTGTAATCCCAGTATTTGAGAGGCTGAGACCAGAAGATCCAGGTTTGCAGACAGCCTCAGCTATTTAGTGAGGACCTCCGCAACTTAGTGAGATTCTGTTCCAAAGTAAAGACTAAAAGAAAAAATAAGACTGGGGGTGTAGCTTGAAGGTAGAATGCCCCTGGGTTCAATCCCCAATACACACAAAAAAAGACTCAGAAACAAATCCACACACTTGAGCCTATTGATTTTTGACAAAGGGGCCAAAAACATACACTGGAAAAAAGATAGTCTCTTAAACAAATGGTGTTGGCAAAACTGGTTATCCATATGCAGATAAATGAAAATAGATCCCACTTTCTCATTCTACGTAAGAGTCACTTCAAGGTGGATCAAAGACCTAGAAATTAGACCAGAGACATTGCAGCTACTTAAAGAGGGCATAGGACCAATGCTCCAACACATAGGCACAGGTGAAAAACTTCCTCAACAAGATCCTAAAAGCACAAGAAATTAAAATCAGGATCAATAGGTGTGATTGCATTAAACTGAAGAGCTTCTGTGCAGCAAAGAAAACTATCAAGAACCTCAACAGAGAGCCAACAGAATGGGAGAAGATTTTTGCCAACTACTCCTCTAATAGAGGACTGACATCTAGAATATACAGAGAACTCAAGAAACTCACTGCCAAAAAACAAATAGCCCAATCAAAAAATGGGCAAGTGCACTAAACAGACACTTCACAAAAGAAGAAATACAAATGGCAAATAAGTGTATGAAAAAATGTTCAACAGCAATATTATTTAGATGGTTTGCTTCAAAGTCATTCTCCCATGACAATATTTACTGCTATCACCAGAGGAGATGAAGATGCAGGTATTTATCTTTCCCAAAGCTCAAGATATGACCTTTGTTCACCACTCCCCACAACAGCTCACCACTCACAAGTTGAAAAATGCTGGTCACTTCTCACACACCAGCCAGCTATGTGGCCTCAGGATCAGCTAAGTTCAGTGTGGCTTGCTCTTCTACCTCTGTTTCCAAAGGAATCTTGTCATCTGTGTCTCTGTTTCCTTCTCTTTGTATCAACACACACACACACACACACACACACACACACACACACACACACACACACACACACCACCCTGGCAGCACAGGTGCAGGTTCATATTTGATGAACTCTTTCTCACTGTCTGTTCCAGTAACCCAGACTTTCCAAGTCTGCAAATTTCTGCCAGTATAATATTGAACTTCAATGTATTCCCTGTGACCACCTCACTGCACAGATGTTCTCCAATTGCTTCTGTTCTGAACTTCAGAAAAGTTTGAATGTGTAGCCTGCTTCTATGCTGCCATCTTGGTCCCTCTGGTCTGGATTGTCTTTTTATCATTGAATCATAATAGTTCTTTATATATTCTTGATATAAGATCTTTTTTGGATATATGATTTGCAGTTATTTTTTTCACATTCTTGGATCATCTTTTCACTTTCTTGATAGTACCCTTTCATGTACAAAATCATTTCATTTTGACAACATCCAATTCATATATTTTCTTTGATTGCTTAGTCTTTTGGTCTCATGTATGAGAAACTATTGCCTAATGTAAAGCTATAATGTTCACATCTTTTTTTCCTACCCTAAGGTTTGTATAGTTCTAGCTCTCTGATGTTTTCATTAATTTTTATATACTTCCCAAGGTAGGAGACTTTTTTTTTTTTTTTGCAGTACTAGGGATTGAACTCAGGGGTGGTCTACTGCCGAGCTATACCCCCAGCCCTATTTTTTATTCTTTATTTTGAAACCGAGTCTCACTAAGTTGCGGAGTGCCTCACTAGGTAGCTGAGGTTGGCAGCGAACTCGGATCCTCAGGTCTCAGCCTCCCAAATGCTGGGATTACAAGTGTGCGCCACCACGCCCGGCTCCCAAGGTGGGAGACTTCTATAATATATTTTTGTCTTTCTTTATGTGATATAATAAACAATTATTAGACTTAGAATAAAGATTCCAATCCAAGCTTGGTGGTGCATTCCTGTAATCTCAGAACTTGGCAGGCTGAAACAGGAGAATTGCAGGTTTGAGGACAACCTCAGCAACATAGCAAGATCTTGTTTCAAAAACAAAATTTTTTTAAAAGCTGAGCATGTAGCTTGGAGGTATAATACCCCTGGGTTCAATCCCAGTACCACAAAATAATAACAACAACAACCAAAAAACCTACCATTTATTATCATTATTATTTCACAAAAGAATGGTTTGCATCCAAAAATAGCAGCAATGCCATCGTCTTATAAGAGAAATTTCTCTAATTTGGGGATAAACTATCATCATACCCAATTCTTTTCCTTGCCTATACAGCTTTCATGTGGTCATGGACCAGTACTGATCCTGAGCTCAGTGTTTGGGAAACAAAGAATCACATTACAGTTTTAAGAAATTAAAACCACAAAGGCTTAGGCATATGAGTCAGTCTGCTTTTTGATAAGCACAAAGGAACAAAAGCAAAAATGAGAAGCACTATATGTTCTCAGGTAGACTCTTATTGATGTCAACATTATTTCTAATAAACCAGACAGCATTGGGCTACAGGGTTTCATGTAAAATTCTAGTTGTATTCATAGTATAGCAAAATTTTCATGAAGTACTCATGCCTGCAGATTAAATGAAAGTAACTGTAGGGAACATGAGGAGGGGAAATTGTCATATCCTTTTTGGAGGTTTTTTAATTGAAATAATGCATGAGCTTAGATGCATTGCTGTAAGGTTTCAATTTTGTATCTTTAATTGAATATTAATTTTTAAAATTCTAGTAATATAAAAAATTAAATCCAGCAATAGTGATCCTTTGCTAATGAAATCCAATGCACTTAAACTGTGAGAACCCTCAGTAGTGTTGATTTTTTACAAACCTTTTGAAGGGGAAACCAAATCCTAATGACCAAATTGAAGACTAGTTAAAAAAAAATCAAATTTTTCTCTTCTTTTCTTTTACTTCTTCATGATCTCTAGACAAATAGCAAGTTAGTGTCTCCACCAACTCAATAAATTCTGCCCTATTTTTCCCAAGCAGGCTGAGAGGGGAATGCATAAATCCTACAAAAGTGTGGCTGGACATTTTATGCTACACATCATTTTGTACTCAAGAATGAAGTGGTCATTAAACCAGCATACGTTAGTCAGGTTTCCATTGCTGTGAAGAAAAAAACTGAGAAAATCAACTAAAGGAAGAAGGATTTGTTTTTGGCTCACTACTATAGTTCATTACTATGGGCCTGTGATAAAGCAGAGCAGAGCATCCTGGTGGAGAAGGGGTAGTGAACCAGAGCTTCTTACCTCATAGTGGTGGGAAAGCAGAGAGAACAAGAAAGGGACCACAAGCACTATATACCCTCCCAAGGCATGCCCCCAGGGACCCACTTCTTCCCACTAGGCCTCACCTCTTACAGTTTCCAACACCTACCAATAATGTCATCAAATCATGAATCTATCAATTGATTAATCATTGATGAGGTCAGAACCTTCATGGTCCAATCACATCCCACAGCTCCACCTGAGAACACAGCTGCATTGAGGATGAAGCCTTCAACACATGAGTCTTTAGGGAATACTCCAGATCCAAACCATAGCACAGTACGGCCTTAAGCTAATCCTAAATTTCTTTAAATGAAAGAAAGCATTTAGTATCAGTTATACATCTTTGGGTGGTTCTATGAAATTTTATATTATCTCCTGCAGTATCAATATTTTGGAACATTAAAATCTCATAATTTTGACTCATGGATTTTATAAGGTCTTTTTTTTCCCTTGGTATTAGAGGATGAACTTAGAGCCTTTCACATGCGAGGCAAGTGCTCTACCACTGAGTTACACCCCCAACCTTTTCAAGTTTATTTTGAGACAGGGTCTTGCTAAGTTGCCCAGGCAGGCTTTGAACTTGTTCCTGCCTCAGACTCCTGAGTAGCAGGGATTACAAGTGTGCACCACCATTCCTGGCACGAATGCTCATTTCTCAATGGATGATTATGCCATGTAACTCTTCAAAATAAATCAGTTGTAACACATGCATTTTACAGACAAGAAATCTGAATTTCTAAGACTTTAAATGAGCTATTTCCCTCAGCTTCCTCCAGTTTTTCCACCCCCCCCCCCACATGATGTCCAACCAGCTCTTCTCCACTAGTGTTTGGAAGATGTTTAATCAATCACTTAGCAAATTTCACTGGGTACCTACCAAGTGTTAGGCATTGTTTGCATTAACAGTAGCGGACAACAGCAGCAACAAGAAAACACCTATACTCGTGGAATTAACTTTCAAAATGACAAAAAAGCCAAAAAAAAAAAAGAAAGAAATGTAAATATGTGCTATAAAATATGTGAGAAGTGGTATGTGCTATGTGGGAAATGAGAAGAGTAGGATATAATGAGGAATAACTGGGAGAGGAGTATAACTTTAGAATGAGTGGTCAAAGACCTTGTTGGCAATGTTTAAGCCAATACTCAAATGTCAAGTAGGATGACGTCAATTAAAGACCTGAGGAAGACAGAGGGGCCTACAAATGAAAGGGCTTGGGGCTAGAAGTGTTTCCTTCATTAATTCTCCCTTTCCCCAACCAATCTCCCCTAGACAACCTCCCCTCACTCCACTGAGGTTTCTCCTCCATGATCTAAAGTCCATCTTGTATCCCAAGTATGCCCTAGGTTCTATATATGAAAGAAAACATAGGACTCCTCACTTTTTGTGGCTGGCTTATCTCACTTAATATGATGTTATCCAGGTCCTTCCATTTTCCCACAAATGACATAATTTTGTTCTTCTTTATGTTGAGTAGAATTCCATTGTGTATATATCCCATAATTTTGTAATCCATTCATCTGTGGATGGAAACCTGGATTGGTTCCATAATTTGGCTATTATGAGTTATGCTGCTATAAACATGGATATGCATGTATTACTATAATATTCTGATTTCAGTCCCCTTGAAAAGATACCCAGGAGTGAAATGCTCAATCATATAGTGGACCTACTCCCAGTTTTCTGAGTAATCTCCACACTGATCTCTTTAACAGCTGTACTAATTTACCCACCAACAGTGTAGAAGAGTTCCTATTTCCCCACATTCTCATAAGCATTTATTGTTGTTTGACTTTTTGATGATTGCCATTCTGATTGGGGTTAGATGGAATCTCAGTGGTTTTGATTTGCATTTTCTTGATTGCTAATGATATTGAACATTTTTTCATATCTTTATTGACCATTTGTATTTCTTCTTTTGTGAGGTGTCTATTTAGTTCAATTTCCCATTTCTTGATTGGGTTGTTGTTTTTTTTAATATTAAGTCTTTCAAGTACTATAAATATTTCAGATATTAGTCCTCTATCAGAAGAATACCTGGCAAAGATTTTCTCCCATTCTGTAGGCTCTCCCTTTAGACTTTTGATGGTTTCCTTTGATGAACAGAAACTTTTTAGTTTAATGCCATCCCATTTATTAATTCTTGTTTTAATTGCCTGAGCCTTGGGGGTCTTATTGAGGAAGTTTCTACCCATGCTTATATGTTGGAGTGTTGGACATATGCCCTCCTCTAGTAATTTCAAAGTCTCTGATCTAATTTCCAGGTATTTGATCCATCTTGGGTTGACTCTTCTGCAAGGTGAGAGGTAGAGATTTAATTCCATTTTTCTACAAATGAATAACCAGTTTTCCCAACACCATTTGTTCAAATGGCAGTCATTTCTCCAACATATGTATTTAGTACCTTTGTCAAAAATCAATTGGCTATAAGTGCATGGATTTGTTTCTGTATCTTCTACGTCATTCCATTGATCTATGTGTCCATTTTTGTGCCAGTACCATCCTGTTTTTATTAATATAGCTCTGTGGTAAAATTTGAAGTCAGGTATTGTGATGCCTCCTGCATGGTTTGGTTTTTATTGCTGAGAATTGCTTTGGATAATCTGGGTCTTTTGTTTTGCCATATGAAATTTAGGACTGATTTTTCTAGTTCTGTGAAGAATGGCATTGGTATTTTGATAGGCATTGGATTGACTCTGTAGATCATTTTTGGCACAATGGCTATTTTGATAATATTTATTCTGCCTATCGAAGAGCATGGGAGATCTTTCCAATTTCTAAGATCTTCAGTTTCTCTAGCATTTTATAACCTTCATTGTAGAGGTCTTTTACCTTTCTGGTTAGATTTATTTCTAGGCATTTTATTGTTTTTGAGATTATTGTGATTGGAATTGTTTTCTTATTTAGTGGATTCATGGTTGGTATATAGAAGAGATACTATTTTTGTTGTTGTTGTTGTTGGCACATAGGCTTTTTAAGGCTGATTTTGCATCCAGCTATGCTGCTGAATTTGTTCATCAGTTCTAGAGGTCTTTTGGTTGAGTTTTTGTGTCTTCTAAGTATAAGATTATGTCATCCGCAAATAGGGATAATTTTAGTTTTTTCTTTTGTATCCACGCTTGCATCTTGTACACTAATAACTAGTTTGTGGGATGATTTTTTTTTCTTTTTTGAACTGGGGATTGAACCTAGGGACATTCTCCCTCTGATCTTTACTTCCATCCTTTATTATATTTTTTATTTTGAAAAAGGGTCTTTCTAAGTTACTAAGGATGGCCTCAAATCTGGGATCCTCCTGTCTCAGCTTCTCAAGTACTGGGATTAGACATGTATACCACCATGCCTGGTGAGCTTGTCTTTCTGTTATATAATCACACTCTCTTATCTTCTTCACACACACACACACACACGCAACATTTTAGGGGTTGACCCCAGAGTCATTCTAACACTTTGCTATATCCCCAGTCCTTATTATATTTTTAATTTTGAAACAGGGTCTCACTAAATTCCTGAAGCTGACTTCAAACCTGTGATCCTCTTGTTTCAGCATCCCGAGTACTGGTATTATAGGTATGTGCCACTATGCTGGCTCCAGGCAATATTTTTAAGTATGAGGTCCTTTTTTTTTTTTTTTTTTCCAACTCTTTCAAAGGCTGGAGTTATGCTAACTAAATTCCCATTATTCATCTGGTACCCCATAGCTGTTGGCAAGATCCTACTTGGCTGACCATTTTGACACTGAATGGCAGCTGAATTGTCCATATTATACAAACACCATGCTCCCCTCCTTGGCTGGACATCATTCCCATGTTTTTAAATAGTTCCAAAATACCAACTCCTCCACCCTTGCATCCATCTACCCAAATAGGCAGGTCAAGGGGTTTTGACTTTTGAAATGAGTCCATTTTCCTGATACTAGCGCTCCTGCTATGTCTCCTGAGCTCAAAATTTCCCTCTCAAACACAGCTCACACCTACAGTCACAGACAGAAACCCAGATGGAAATCACCATTCCAAGCTCAAGAATCCCTGAAATACGTTGAGTTACTGATTCAGTTTCCTTTTCCAAAATTTTTAACAATCTGGCTTGTAAATTTAGCATTATGTGTATAAATTTCTATTACTGTGACATAGAAGGAATGGCTATATTTTAATCATTTCATTGGATTAAACTTTAACATTTGAGCAGGCAAAGTACAGTATTATATTCAACAAATTTTACATTGTTCAAAATAGAAATAATTCCTAAGTTTGGGATCATAAGAATAAATATCAGAATAATAATTCAATAGCAGTGGCCTCATCAACCAGAGATAGGGTTCTTTGAGGTCAGGGTTGAGGGATTTTGGCAGTCAATGCCATGCACATGGGTCCACAGATCACAGCTCCCTTATCACCCAGGAGTTACTCTGGATAGAATATTAAAAGAATGAGGTGGGGGTGGGGCAGGTCTAATCAGGACTCCAGAATGAACTGATCAGCCCCCATTTCATCACCAAATTGTCTTTTTAGTATAAATGAACAACTTGGTTATCTTCTGAAAGATGGTAAGATGGGGAACTTCTCCAGAATTGAAATGTTTATCAGCAAATGTGTGCATTTGTCTTCAAATTACCCTCCCATGTCCATTCTCTCCTCCTCTTTCACAGTTTTGCTGAAGCAACAGTAAGTGTTCCATGACCCCTACTGAGGTAAGAGTTGTGGCATTGCCAGAGAAAGGCAGATAGCAACCAGCCAGCTAGCTGTGTAACTGTTTGTCAAGGTGTGCCCACTTCAGAATCCCATTCCCGACCTGATTCCCAAGTCCCACTTGATAACAACCGAGACATCAGAATTTGCAAGGATGATGCCAGGCATGGTGGCACATGCTTGTAATCCCAATACTTGGGAGGCTGAGACTGGAGGATCTGGGTTCCTAGCCAGCTTCAGCTACTTAGCAAGGCCCTCAGCAACTTAGTGAGACCCTGTTTCAAAAATAAAGAATAAAAATAGGGCTTGGGGTGTAGCTTGGCAGTAGAATGCCCCTGGGTACCATCCCCAGTACCTCAAAAAAATAAAAAAAAAAGAATTTCCAAGTGCAGTAAGGCTATATATTGGGGGAGTAGCGCTCAGAAATTTAACCTTGCTGGTTCTAATACTAAGGTTTGAGAAGTATTCATAGCAGATACTTCAGCACAGATAAAAAGGAGCCCCAGAGGTGAAGTTAATGTTGATAGAAGGTAATTGGCTTTGAAAGAAAGGATTCAGGAAGAATTTGATGTCTGAGCTAAAATGAAACAATAATAGCATGTATCATCTTCTGTTGTGAAAAGGGGCTTATCCTCAGACAAGCCTCAAAGTATGAAAAAGTAATATGCACTAGGCATGGTGGCACACACCTGTAATCCCAGTACTGAGACAGGAGGAGTGCAAGTTCAAGATAAGCCCAAGCAATGTAGCAAGACTCTTCACAACCTAGCAAGACTCTGTTCAAAACAAAAAATATAAAGGATGAGTGAGTGTGTAACTCAGAGATAAAATGCCCCTGGGTTCAATCCCCCAATACCAAACAAAAAAGAAAAAAAAAGGAAGAAATAAAGAAGAAAGAGGAGGAGGAAGGGGAAAAGGAAGAGCCAGCAGCAGCAGCAGCAGGATGCTAGAGACATCATCCGTGACTTAGAGCAAGGCTCCTCAAGGTAAAACTAGCTGGAAGAGTATGGGTTGGGGTAGGGCATGGCAGGCACAAGGAAAGAAGGAAAAGAAAAAAATTTTTAGAAAACGAGACGAATTTCCTTCGTGGTCAGAAAGTGAATAGCAAAGTGGTGTGTATTGGGCTTATGTGACACCCATGCAAAAAGGCACACGGAAAGAACCCTGCACTAAGAATGGCAAACACAAAAAGACACCCTGCTCTAGGTAGGGTGAAAACCAAGTGGAAGGAATTTACTCAGAGTAACCATACTGACTAAACTAAAAATCTCCTATTTGTTTTGAAAGCAAAAACTACATCAAAGTATATGTATAACTACAGCAAAGTACAATGATAATGCCTATCATGTAGAAGAGGTGAATGAATATGAGGAATTTAATTTTTCAGTGCATATAAATAATTAACCTGCTCATTAGGTTTATTAGGATTAGTCTTTAATTGAAGCAGAGCAACCACAAGGCAAATTATTTTAAAAATGGATGGGACTTTACTTTTTTGACTTTAAGAAACAAAGTTTGGCAGGTCTGGATATTTATATATGTAGTACAAGAAAAGATTAAAAGGTTTTGATCTTAAAGAACTGGAAAGTATGACTACTTTGATGCCTTAAAGCAAAGATTGGATTATTTGCATACTGAAGTAAGATTTAATTCTGACACCATGGAGAATATTTTTAAAATAGACATTACTTTTTATTTAATTAAGTGATCTACTTGACACTTGATGCTATTACTGTTAAATGCCAAATTCGATAAGAAGACTATAGTGTATGTGTAGGAATACATTTATGCAAATTAACTTTGAAAATTATAGTTGACATGGATTTGGTCTCTTAAGGTCATACAGATGTAATAAATAAAGGAAGTTATCTTTCAAATGCTCAATACTTGGTATTTTACACTAGGAAGTTGAAGAAGTTTTCCAAATATAAAAATAAGTGATATTAAACATGAAAGATGATTGCAACTAACATTTTATCTTATGCTTTCACTTCCACCCCAAATATTACCAAACACTATTAAAGTATCACAAACAATGGCCCAGTTCTTTTTCGATCCTGGGGTATCTTTTCTGATTTGTGCCCTGAAACATTACAGGTTAAAAAAATCAAAATATCTCTTTGAAAAAATGCCTGGTTCCATTGATTTTGTGGAGAGGAGGCTCTTGCTTGGCCGAATTTAATTTAAATGTAGTTCTTTGTTATTGCTTCAAGAAGACGACAGTCATTTCTAACAAGCACAAATTATTCAGCGCATGACCCCAGAGGCTGGATTTCAAATAGCAAAAGAAAACAAGCTATCCTCTAACCTACTTCACATTGCAGGAAAAGACGCTGTGTGAAAAGGAAGCTGCAAAAGGACAACCCGACCCAGAGAAAGCTGGCCTCACCGGAGCCCTCCTCCCAGCTTTCCTGGGTGTCTGGATGGGCCAGTTGCACAAATACAAGAAGATCAAGCCAGCATCCTGGAAGGGGGGAGGGGACTTGGTATCACCCTCCTTGGATAGCCGTTTGCCAAGTTCTAGTTAACCCAGTTACAGTAAAGCCATTGTGGACTTTTTAGTGGAGCAAGTCTCCAATCTGCATGGCATTCACGATTTTTCGATGGCCGTGGCCACAGCCAGTAACTGCAATTTAGTGGCTTACACATTGCCATGAAAGGGGGCGGGCAAGGGCTCAAGAGCAATGGATTTTTATGGCAATAGGAAATAGAACACATTTTGTGCCCTCGCCAACTCCTTTGCATTTCTGAGGATGAAATGCCCCCTAGATCAAAGTGACAAAGTAGTTAGGATATTCACGGGACAGAAGACAAAAGGAAGTCTTTTGCTGCCAAAAAAAAAAAAAAAAAAAAAGCCTTCTGTTAAGTAGTTAAGTATTTACAAGTTTAATAACAGTACTTACATGAGAAGCAGAATGCAGGAGGATGACTTGAAAGTGTTCATAGAGTAACAGGGACTAGCCCTTCCCCTTCACGTGGACAGGCAGGTAGTGATGAGGCTAACCCTCATTCACTTATCACATATATTGAGCACCTACAGTCTGGGGCACTGGGAATTACAAGGACCATAAATAGGCGCAACAAAAGCCTCTGCTCTGCATGAGGATGCAGGAGTTCAGGGCATATAATAATCTACACGCACCTATCAAGGGGTCAGAAGTGCTACACCATACTTGCAAAGGAGATAGACAAAAACTGATTTTGTAACCTTAGCCTAACAACCTCCTTGAGAGATAAAGGAGTTAAAGGAGTTGAGGTAGAGAGGCAAGGAGAGAGAGAACTTATTTAGAGGCATTTGCTGAAATTCTGTTCATTTCCCTCTCCGCCTGTCCCCACTCCACCCACCAATGGAGAAGTTGAATGTTATTCCTCCCTTACTTCATTGCAAGTGAAAGACATCTCAAGAGAACTAGCTAGGGAGCTTGGCCTGGATCCCTCTAGGGTTTGTGAAGGATACAGGATATGATACAAGACCTGTACTCAAAAACATGTCCAGGCAATAAGCTAGCTGAAAGTGCCTATAGTCTCTGTTTTGAGGGCTTGATTGAGAGCAATCTGTGCTTCCAGGGACAAGAGAGACATGGTCACATAAAAGTCTCCCTGAGTATGTGTGGCCCACCACACATGGGAAACAGCTGTCCCAGAGCTTTCAAATGCTCCTTTTCCCAAGAGGCCTGCATAGAGAGACAATGGACTTAAAAAGAATGAGTGATTAGAGAACTGGAAAATAAAGATGCCATCTGCCTCCGTCCTGTGGAGATCAGCACACTTCATTCAGAAATTACAGTATGCTAGGCTAGAAAGTCTAAATCTCATTCATATACATAAAGATAAATCATTACGGGGTTTAAGGTCACCTAAGATTTATTATATACAACTAATACATGACAAAATAAAGGATAGGTTTGAAATGGTTATATCTACTTAAGTATTCAAATAAAAAGTAAAATTTTTATTCAGTTATTTAGCTTTCTGTACTCCATGTTTTTGGAAATGTACACAGTAAGTTTAGGAAATGATAGTCTTTACCTACATATCTAAATGTTAAGATATAACATGAATAAAATAATGAAAGCTTAAGCTTAGTCCAAATGAAATTTTTTTATGGTCCTAGGGATTGAAACAAAGGGTAGTCTACCTCTGGGCTACACCCATACCCTTTTTTGAAAATTAATTATTTTATTAATTAATTTATCTATTTTGTTGTTGTTGTTGTTTTTGCAACAGAGACCCTTGCAAGATTTCTGAGAGTCTTGCTATGTTCCTGAGGGTAGCCTTGAACTTGCACTCTTCCTGTCTCAGCCTCCTAAGTATTGGGATTACAGATGTGCACTACCACACTCAGTTTATTTAGTTCTTTATCATAAAAAAACCCTTAGTGTAATGCCCTCTAAGAGTGAACCACAGAGGGAGTTACAGAAGTTTCCTGTCCTCTTTCCTGGAGGAGCTGAGATGAGGTAGTGGTAGGAGAGACTAAGTCAGTTTCTCTAGTCTTAGCCTTACCCTTCAGAAAGGAGGTGAGGACCTTAGACAGCAAAGGACAAAACCTGCCTCTATAGCCCAACCTCACTCCTTTACCCTGTTAGTAAGTTACCCTTTTGTGAAGTGTCTATTTGGATCATTTCCCCTTTTTTTGATTGGGTTATTTGTTTGCTTAGCTGTGAGTTTCTTGAGTTCTCTGTCTATTCTAGGTATTAGACCTCTATCAGAGGAGTAGCTAGCAAAAATTTTCTCCCATTCTGTGGGCTCTCTATTGAGGTTCTTGATAGTTTCCTTTATTGCACAGAAGCTCTTCCATTTAATGTAATCCCATGTATTGCCTTTGAGTTGCTTGTGCCTTTGGGGTCTTGTTGAAAAAGTTTTTACCTGTGCCTATGTGTTGAAGTGTTGGGCCTATGCCCTCTTCAAGTAGCTGCAAGGTCTCTGGCCTGACTTCTAGGTCTTTGATCTATCTTGAATTAACTCTTGTGCAGGATGAGAAAGTGGGGTTTATTTCCATTTTTCTGCATACAAATGGCCAATAAATGTATGAGGAATTGTTCAACATCTCAGCAATCAGAGAGATGCAAATCAAAACTACCTTGAGATTTTACCTAACCCCAATTAGAATGGCAATCATCAAAAAACACTAACAACAACAAATGCTGGCAAGGATGTGGAGAAGTGGGAACCCTAATACATTGTTGATGGGATTCCAGATTAGTGGACTTTGGTTTTTTGTAGGTTTTCTTTTTTTTTTTTTTTTTTTTTTTTGCAGTACTGGGGATTGAACTCTGGGGCATTCTACCTCCGAGCTACACCCCCAGCCCTATTTTTTATTCTTTGTTTTGAAACAGGGTCTCACTAAGTAGTGCAATCACTTTGGAAAACAGTATGGAGGATCCTCAGACGAATGGGAATGAACCTACCATGTGATCCAGCAATACCA
>PVLC010004495.1:0-51964 GCA_004027655.1 Graphiurus murinus
TGTAATCCCAGCATTCGGGAGGCTGAGACCAGAGGATCCGGGTTCGCAGCCAGCCTCAGCTACCTAGTGAGCCATTCTGCAACTTAGTGAGACTCGGTTTCAAAATAAAGAATAAAAAATAGGGCTGGGGTTGTAGCTTGGAGGTAGAATGCCCCTGAGTTCAATCCCCAGTGCCGCAAAAAAAAAAAAAAAAAAAAAAAAAAAAATTAGAACCTGAAAGACATCCTCAAATACCGGTCTGGCCATATCAAGGGTCTCGAGGTAATTTCCATCCAGAAGGGAATTTAAGTAGCAGGAGCAAGTTACAGAATAAGCGACCACTACAATGAACCTTTCTGACTGCGGTGAACCAGGGCACCGCGCGAGGCCTTGCTTTCTTGCTGTTGCCTTAACAGCTTGCTGAAGAAAGACGTTCCTGGTCCCTCCATCCTACACTCATGGTGGCAAGCTGGACAGAGCAAAGTCTCCCTAAAACAACGAACACAACTGTGCATAGGCACGATGGCTATGAAAAACCACTTCTGGAACAATCTATCAGGTTGCACTAAAAACCATGTAGGCCACTCTGTCCCCTAGTCTTGAAGTACAGTGGAGTGGTCACTAGCCACGTGTGCCCACTAAGCACGGGGAATGCAGCCAGTGACGCCAAGGAAGAGTCTTCAATTTAAGTTACGCCTGCCTCCAATGGCTAGAGGCTGCCACAGAACACGTCTAGAACGCAGGTAAAAATCAAAACGTGAAAAAGCACGTGACCTTTGAAGAGAGGCCATGAAGCGCAGACATCCGTCCTTCCACTCAACAAGAATGTCCTCAGCATCAGTGTACCCAACACATACTGATCCTGAGCAGCATCTTGATGAGGTGGAAAAGCATGTGTGGACGTGGACGTGGGAAGCGGGCAGCCCTGGGCTCACAAGGGTGCTTACTGTTATTGTAGAGTGTGATACTGACCCTAGGCTAAAGAAATGTGTATTTCAGTCAAGAATGGATGGGCATATTCTCAGCCCAAGGTATACATTTTGAGCACTTTAAGTACAAATGAGATAGTACAAAATGTAAAGGAGGCAGCAAACACTTCTAGGTCAAAAAATGAAGAGGGACTTCAGAATGAGCGGTATTTCAGCTGAGACAATAAATGACGTGGATGTGTGGAAGGGGCCACCCGCGCAGACAGAGGGATCGGAGTGAGCGAACCTGGTGGACATATCCATGGTAACAGTTCAAAGAATACTGAAAAGCAGAGTGTAACAAGGTGTCAAGTATTTGGCAGTATCTAGTGATAAAGCTGCATTTCCCATCAATGGCCACTGTACTGAACACTCATCTCTTTTTTAAGTCCCTTTTTAGGGTGAAGTCTGACTGTCAGTAGCTACAGTGATTTTCTGGGGTTAGTGATATACTTTCTTCAATTAAGTGACCAGATGCAATATCCTAACACATGTGAACAAGAGATCCTATTAAACAAATCCTGAATGTCAACTGTAGCCATTATGTAACTTTTTCTCTATGATTATACTGACAACTCTAAACTTTATTTTAAATCTAACAAAAGAATTGTTTTTCTATTTTATTTTAATTTTGTGGCAGTAGAAGAGGTAAGAGCTATGTCATAGCAAAGAAGGCCATATCAAAGGAACATGAAACATTTAAAAAGGTTTTCATTGTTACCAAATATGAAAGTTTCTGTGATCAAATAAAAATTCAGAGCAAATCTCCTCCCTCCTGGCAAGGCTAACAACTCAGGAAAAAAGTAAATATGATAAATCAATTTAAAACACACTGATGTTTCCAGAGTGAAAATTAAGAACTTAAAAAAATTGCAGTGAAGGAAGAAACTCAGAAATACACATAATATTCCATAACAAAAAATATGTCCTGCATCTAAGGTTTCATATTTTCAAAGAGAGGAAGCTATATTGAGAGATCAAGTTCCAGACAAGAGAAGAATTACAATTTGTTTTGCATAAATAAAAGAACATAAACACCTACAGCCAGGTCTATTAGCTGTATCAGAATGAAGGTGTACTACTAGAAAGGCTGATTTGAGAATAGGCAGGAGGGGATTTAAACCACAGCTTAGTCACTTAGCAACCATATGACTCTGGCCAGATTACTTGACACTCCATTACTTTATTGACAAAATGAACAATGCCTAGCAGCTGGTAGATACTGGCACTAACTACTATATTGTCATTATATTTCATGTACCTACACTTTGAATTGGCGCAAAAAAAAAAAAAAGTAAAAGAAACAAGAGGTCCTGAAAATATGCATCCTTCCCAGCCACAACCAAAGCCTCCTAGGTGCTGTGCCCTCCTTCACCTCCTTCACCTCCTTCACCTGTATGAGCAGAAGCCCACTAGAATTGGCACCAGTACTGCCTGTGGTTGTAGGGTAAGAGAAATGTGAAAAGCAACACAATTCTAAAGGCATGTAGCATGAGCAGAGCCGCTGTGATATGGATTTAATACAGTGAAGATTTTTTAAACGACCACTACCCAAGTGTGCTGCCCGGAACAGGTGCATCAGGTCCAGTAGTCTAAGGCTTCAGGAGCACTTACCACAGCACTGCATGGCTTCTCCACACTTCAGACTTGAGAATCTGGGAATATCAACCTCTTCCTTCCATCACCTCTTACCTCAGAGCACACACACAAGTCATGTTACATGACTGAATGCACGATCACCCCATGTGTACTTATTTATATTTTAAAAACCACAAGAAAATAACTAATCTTTGGCCATTACTTGAATATCACTTTCATGTATTTATTAACTGAATGCTTCTGACAATGCGGGGGACTACACCGGTTAGAGTCCTCCCAGAAACCAGGAAGGGACAGTTTTGGCCATCAAGATATTTAAAGAGAAGCAGCGGGGATGGCAGACAGAGGCCGTTACAGCAAAGGGTGGTAACATTCTGACAGGTGGGTGCATAGGGCTATGAAAGATCCTAGCAGAAGAGCTCATGAGTCCACGCCAGGTCAAAGAAGGGATGTGTAAGCTGTGCCAAAGGGCTTTCAACACAAGATCTATGTGAGCAGGTCTGCTTGGTAAAGACCACTCTGGCGTGAGGCGGTGAGCCACTTAGGAGCCTGCCGCTCAGGCATTGCTTAATCATGACTAAAAGCTCTCCTACAATCATCCCAAGACGCCCCAGAGAAAGCAAGTTTAAAGTACTCAGGCTTCGATCCCTTAAACCAGTGCAACATGCACAAGAAATAACTGAGGTTTCTCCTCTCAGCTTAGGAGCATCTCGAAGGCCATTCATCCCCTCCATATGGAGACATGCAATGTTCTCAACTGAATCCGTGAGCCTCAGAATCAAACTAGGAACCCAAGTTCTCATGGCAGTGTAAAGAAAGGGAGGAGTTGCAAGCACACCGTGGCGATTCAGCGCCAAAAGTCAAGGCTGCTTCCTGTGTAATCATCTCATGTAAACCATCTGACAGTGAACCAGTTATTAGAAAACCGTAAGATGATTTGAAGAACAGACAATAATGTACAAAAAGGTCTCATTTCTAGCTTTATGACCTCAGATAAGTAACTTACTCATTTGGTTAACTTTCCTCATTTGCGAGAGGGGAGAAAATAGTAATGACTTAAATTCAGTGCATACAGAGCCCCTGCTAA
Source organism: Graphiurus murinus (assembly GCA_004027655.1). Taxonomy (NCBI): domain Eukaryota; kingdom Metazoa; phylum Chordata; class Mammalia; order Rodentia; family Gliridae; genus Graphiurus; species Graphiurus murinus. The sequence continues at coordinate 3,634 of PVLC010004495.1, forward strand.
TTAAGCACAATCCTGGAGAGACAGCAGACATTAACAAATGACTGCTGCGCTGGATACATTTATAAGAAAACAGGTTGTAAATTTACTTTTTATATCACTTTATTTGTCCCAATAACCCCACAAGCTGTGCTTGGGATCTCCTTCCGACCTGGGAAAACTGCTTCCAGGTGTGTTGCTTCCTGTTTGTAACAGACCACAAGAGATGCTTGCGTTAAAAGGTAATAAAGTTGAATCCGTGTAAACATTACATATCCTAGAAGCTTGAAAATAGCCATTAAGGTGTGATTGATAAACAAGAGAAAAAGACATGCAGAGGGAAGGCTGCTGACAGACTGAGATAATGCCTTTGTTCAGAAATGCCCTTCTCGGTCTGCCTGCAGGACCTATGGAGACTGGCACATCCAGAGCTGATTTTCTGAGGTAAGTCTGGGAGTGAGGTGTGAATATTCAGACTGGACACCACTGCTAGGCTCTGAAGATCAGATGCCTTGTAACATAACAAAACCTCCTTTGTGTTTGTCACAATTCAAATAATAAAGATGGTTGTGATTTCTCGGCTTCAGCTCCCAAGGAGAAAAAGCATCTGATTCACTTTTCCTTCAGCCTGGGCTAACTTTAGACCTCAGGAAAGCGTAAGGAAAAGGTAGGAAGTTAGAACCATGTCACGGTGACTTGGTGTCAACGTGAAGGGCTGCTTTCTGTGTTATGGTCACAGAATGCTGGGGTCCTAGTCAAGGTCATAAGAAGCACTTTAAGTCCCACCTATGACTCTTGAAATGCTCATTCTTGGGCCAGTCTCTCTGGAAACCCTGCCCCAACATGAGGCTATGGTTAGGTTAGCTGGTCACCAACTCCAGCCAAGCCCTCGGTAAGTTCCAGCCAGGGACAGCCAGCATCACCTGGCAACCCCAGGTGTGAGCTGCAGGAGGCAGGCAGCCCAGGGAGGCCTCGGCTGAAGAGTCCCAGTCCCTCTCTGACTGACACAGGAGGACCTTTAGCCCAGCACTGCCAACCACAGAGCTACGCGCTGCGAGTCAGGGTGCTTTGTCATATGGCAGTAGATAAAACATGTGTCAGCATATGTTTAATTTAATTTAAGGAATTAGCAAAGCAGTGACTTGCCTCAGTATTATTACACAGCCTCCCTAGGTTCAGTCCGTGGGAAATTTACTTTTTTTTTTTTTCCAAACCTGGAGCTTGTTTTAAAAGATGCATCTAAAGAACTTTCTTCAACTTATTTTGCATCTGGTTGCAGGTTTTATTTGTGCATGTATTTACTTACTTGCATGACCTGCCCATTCCTCTACAGTTTTTTCTGTTTCTGCTCTAATACTACACCCTGTCCGCACAGCTCTATATGTGTAGTCAGATGCCTCCCAACTCCAGGGTTAAACACCAGCTCCACCCAACACCGGCCCTTGGCTCGTCCTCAAGTCTACTCTCCAACCCCAGGAGAGGAGCTCGTTTCTCTACGGCACATACTTGTACTGCAAAAGGAATTGTTACTTGCTTAAACTACTACTAAGAAAATAGCATACATTTAAAATAAAAGGAATCTATGTCTTTATCTCAGAGAATCACACCAATCACTGCCAAACAATTATCAGAGGCAGCCCCTGACCTCAAGGAATTCCAATTTCAATAGAATAAACACAGTGTAAAGAAACGATTCATGACACACGGTAACATGTGAGTCACAAAGGAGCCACAAACACTATGGCGAGGAGGATGGAGTAAATCTGCTCTTTATTGGCACAAATTCAGCAAGGAGACAGTATCACCTTTCAGGCTGATAGAATGTACCAAACTGAACACTTCTCATGATCAATTTCCTCAACTTGAATTCAGCTTTTTGGGGGGCCTTAAAAGTAATTAATTTCTGGCCTATAAAAGCCTAGCAGGCTGAGATTCAACTTTTACTTAGAATACAGAAAGCAACAAGAGAGTAACTACTTGCCCCTAAACTAGAAAAAAGGTTGAATAAAATGCAAAAATATTGTTTGAGCTCATCAAAGAGCTAAGGTCACAAACCCAGGTAAACTTGAATTCTAAAGGGCGATAAGTCTCCACAAAAAGAGGAGATGCAGGTAATGCTTCATCCTTATCAGAGCATAGATGTGACAGCCATTAAAAAAAAAAAAAAGGGGGAACAGCTGAAATTTTAACAAATTCTTAGATGCTGAATGTGGGCTACAATGACAAATTAGAACTCACTGGGGAGCTCGCCTGTAATCCACATGCTTGGGAGGCTGAAATGGGATCATCACAGGTTTAAGGCCAGCCTCACCAATATAGCAAGGCTCTCAGTACTTTATTGAGACTCTATTTCAAAACAATGGGGTTGTAGCTCAAGGGTAGAATGCCCCTGGGCTCAATCCCCAGTACCACATGAACGCCAAAAAAAAAAAAGATGCAATGGAGAATACCACAACATGGTCACTCACCAACTGTGCTCCACGAGCCCCACCTGGATATGGGTGCTCAGAGGAAACCTGGGGGAAGAGCAGGAGAATAAAGGGAGAAGAGAGCGCCTTTAGGTGCACAGGTGGCACATTAGATGTTACTGGGAGACAGAAGAAATAAAAGCCCTGCTTTCATTCCAGACCCCTTCTTATACAAAGCAAAATCCATCTGCCATTGGGCAGGGTAAGAAACCTTCAGGATCAATGTCTTCTTCTTCTTTCTGTACCAGTTCTAGTTAGAGTGTTGGAAGCAAATCGATAGGTCACTGGGGAAGGCAAACCCCATCCCCAGACACACACTGCAATGACACAAGGCAAAAGGTCTCTGCTACCGGAGGAAGGGCAGGGAGTACCTGGCTCAGGATCCTGCCTTGGCACCGCCCTAGATGCTTGTACAAGAAAGAAGAAAGACCTCAGTTCAATAACCTAAGCTTCCAGTTGAAGAAACTAGCAAAAAAAGAGCAAACTAAGACCAAGGAAACAATAAGGAAATGGGAAGCAAATAGCAATGAAATTAAAAACATACAAAAAATAAAGAAATATCAAAAAACAAACACTGGTCCTTTGAAAAGCTCAGTGAAATTGATAAGCCTCTAGCCACTGATTTAAAAAACAATTTAAAAGAGAGCTGAGCCTGGTGCTCTGTAATCCCAGTAATTGGGAGTCTGAGACAGGAGGATCACTTGTTTGAGGACAGCCTTAGCAACTTAGGGAGACTTACAGCAACCTAGTGAGACACTGTTTCAAAACAAAAAATAAAAAAGGCTGGAGGTGTAGCTTGGAAGTAGAATGTCCGTGGGTTCAATCCCCAGTACCAAAAATAAATAAGTAAATAAATAAAAGAATGAGTGATATCACCACACCCTATGTTTATTGAAAGAATAAAAGAGTATATAATGAACATCTTCATGCCAAGAAATTTAATACTGCAGATGAGACAGATAATTTCCTAAAAAGATAAAGATAACCAAAGGCCACTCAGGAAGAAAAGTATGGCATGGATAGACCCCAACTTTTAATAGATAACTGAATTCATAGTTTAAAAACCTCTCAAAGACAACCTCAGGCCCAAACGTTTCACTGGTGAATTCCCTAGAAGGCAGAACAATACCAGTTCTACATAAGCTGACTCAGAATGGATAAGTGTGAGTAATTCCCAACTCATTTTGGGAATGAGTTGAGCCTAATACCCAAATCAAAGATAAGAAAACTGTCCACCAACATTGCTTATAAACATGATGAAAAGGTGCTAAACAAAACTTGAGCAAATGAAATCTAGCAGTATCCAAACAGCATTAAGCATGATCACCAAGTAAGAATTATCTCAGGAAGCTAAGTTAGTTAAATATTTGAAAATTCCATGTAGTTCACTATATTAACAAACAAAAAAACATATGATCATCTGAATAGATGCCGAAGATTCTAAAATATTATGCATTCATTGTAATTTAAAACTTTCAGCAAAATGGGAGGGAAAGGGAACCTCCCCAACCTGATAAAGAGCATCCATGAAGACCCTATGGATAACATCGCACGTAATGGTGAAACAGTGAATGGTATGCCCGCAACAAGATCAGGAACAAAGAAAAAACGTCTTCCTTCACCACATGCACTCTTCACTGGGGTGGGGCCCTCATCATTACTGTAGAAGTGGGAAAAGAAGTACAAAAGCAATTCCAATTAGAAAAGAGAAAACACAACTGCCTATACTCGAGAATCCCAAGTAATCTATAACAAAGCCACTAGAAGTAATCAGTGGATTTAGCAAAATTGCTAGATATAATGATATTGTACAATAATCACCCATATTTCTATGTTAGAAGACCAAAAAATAGCACTTCGATAGTTATCAAAAATAAGAAACAGAAATAAATTCAACAGAATGTGTGTAAAACCTATACATTGAAAACTGCTAAACACTGTTGGTCAAAACTTTAAAAGATCTGAACAACAGAAACGATGTTTAACACTGTCCATGGATAAACAAACTCAATATTGTCAAGACAATTCTCCCAAACCTGATTTGTAAATTTTTTTGAAATCTCTAAAGGCACATAGACTTTTATTGGAATCCATAAGCTGATTCTAAAACATATGCAAAGGATCCTATGTGAATAGGAAGAAAACTCTGAAAAAGAAGAAGAAAGTTGAAAGACTCCAGTGCCGGGTGTGAAGACCTTCCCATGAAGCTCCAGTAATCAATACAATGTAGGTATAGCTCAAGGAAAGACACAGAGAGCAGAACCGTGTCCAAAACTAGACCCGCATGCATATGATTAGCTGAGTTTTTACAGGGATCCAAATCAGAAGAGAAAGGACAGTCATTTCAACAAATGGTGCTAGTACTCCTTGGTACACTTATGCAAATGAAAAAATCTGGACCCTCACCATATTCAAGATTAACTGGAAGGAGAATACAGACTTCACATTCCCTTTCTGCTTCCCATTTTCTTTGATTCATATTAGCGTTTTTTCTAGATACAAAGCTTTCTCCAAGTGGGCTAACTCCAGACATTTAAGTATTTGAATATGTCATAAAATAAATATAAAATGCATTTTGCTTTTAAGGTACAAAAGATTCAGCAAAAAGATATACAAAATAGAACGAAGCATTACAACCCATACATCTAGTGCTAACAATCCTGGTACCTGATCAGCATCATCTACAAAAATTGGGGTCTAGGCAAAATAAAAAAACATATAGAAACTGCGGAAAGCACTCAATTCTGTATACCTTACATTGCTAGTAAGAGGCTCAAGTAAAGTAACATGTAAAGATACTTTGGTAAAAGTACTATAAAGTGCTTTGCAAATGCCGTCATCATCACCATTATCTTTATCATCATTATTTAGTCCTATTTGTGCTTAATTATATCACCAAAGAATAGCTGGTATTCTAGAAATTAACTTATGCAAAAGGGCAAAGCTATCATATGAAACCTTAACATAAAAAAAAAAATCCTGCAATAAGAAATGCAAGAATTTAGATGAGGATATAGGATTGACAAAAAAGTAACCAAACAGAAAATGAATTCTATAATCTCCATGTAAACTAGCCCTCAAACAGCCTGTTGTGGCAGCAGGTGTGACTCATCCCTAAGTCACTGTTTGCAGGGAGACAGAGAGGTGACACATGGCTCATATGCCAGATGGTAAAGCAGTCCTCTCTGAAGACTTGGTAAAACCAAGTCTGGGTAAAACCACTTGCCCCAGGACTCACAGCTGATAAAGGGTGCTGATGAGACATATTTAAAACCAAGCCCCATTCTTTAAATCACTATGCAATCCTATCTTCCAAAAATAAGGATATTCAAAGTCCACTTACATCAAAACAAACTAGAGTTGTACATTTATGCACTAAAATATATATAAAAGTGTCCTGTGCAAGCCCAGAAACAGAGTCCCCAGAGCTCTGAGTATAGACAGAGAATGAGCTGGTGGTGGCTGCATTCAAACATCAAACACTCCCAAGGTCCAGGGATCTGGAGGAGTATGATCGTCTCTTGCAGCAGGAGAGCAGGCACGTGGCAGGAGCAGACAGGGAAACAAGACGCCTTCCTATCAGGACGCATCGGTAGGAAAGGAAAGAAGCGTGCAAGTTCAGAGGAAAGTCAAGACTCATGTGCTCTATATAATTTAGTTCCAAGCATTAATCAGCTTCAAAGATTCCAAAGTACAGAAAGCACACTCCACTCCCCACCCCCACCAGCCACCATGACAAGGTTTTACTACCCCACAATCTGAAGGCAATTACAAGCCAGCGTGGACAGCTGCACCACAGCAAGCGCACTAATGGCAGCTGAGCGCGTTTACTTGCCACAACCCACCACGCTCTGGGTTTGGCACTGACTAAAATGCAACTCTAATAATTACTGGTTTCAGAAGAAGATATTTTCAGGCAGGTCTGACCACTGTGCTATATGTTTACTGTGAAAGAAGAGCCCACCCATAAATATAATCACCAACTTTGAGACACGGGCCAGGTGCAAAGAGTGTTTAATTAGTAAATACAACACTTAAACAGAGAAAACTTATCAATTTTGACCTTTCTTTTTAGTGGGACAGGGAGGAGGATAGATTTAATATCTAAAACTGTTCTTGGAGGGTAAAATCCCCAAGCATGCATAAGCACAAGGAATAAACAGGAGATCAGTAACTGGGCACACCTGATACTTAAGACACACAGTGCAAGTCCCAGCGTCTGCCAGACCACGAGGCTCATCAAGGTTAACAAGCCAGCACATTGCAGTCCTACTTTAAAAATGCATAAATTTGTGTTCTCTGAGAATTCTTTTTCTTTATAATTACTATATCAGTCACTCGAGTTTTTTTCTTTATAATGTCCCCATGTTTCATGGGCTTATTTCAAGTAACAATGTTGAATATACACAACTGAAGCAAAAATCTGTGAGTAAGACGCACTTTTCATAACCTAGCAAAAGAACACAGGTCTTGAAGTAACAACAGCACCTGATATTAATCTTGCCCTGCTGTGTATTAGTAAGTCCCGAAGCTTAAGTTTCTCAGCCTCAGTCTCATTATCTAAAGAATGGTGTGTGTGTGTGGGGGGGGGGGGGGTAAGAGGATGTTAAATAAAGTTGTTGCATAGATAAAACAAGATCTAGAAAATAGATCCTGGAACTGTATGTGAAATCCATGGTAGCTACCACGGTCATTATTAAGTGTTTTATTTCTGATTATGGAACAGCCCAGAACAGCCATGGAACAACCATGGAAATTAGAAAATAACCCCTCTCCGTAAGCAGCCACACTCACTACCACTGCCTAAGGGGTCTCCTCTCCTAAACCTCCCTCCACTTTATCAACTGCCGGTGTAAGCCACCTGCAAACAGTCACTGCCTTCCAACACGTCCACTCTCCTGCCATCCTTAAGCGCCTTTTATCTTCTTGTTCTTATTCTATTTTTTATATCTTGTTTATCCAACAAATGTGGAAAGATTTTGAGGCCATGAACTACAGAGCTTTAAAACTAAATGGACGCAAGTTGAAGTCCCAGCTTCGTCATTACCCTACGTAGCCTAGAGAAAGGGGCTTCACCTCCCTGGTGCTGGTGCTCAGTTGCCCTCTGCTCAATGGAGACAGTGAGGTTACCTGGGGGGCGGGAGGAGGCTGCTGTGAGCATCAGATGAGCATGCGATGCACCTAGCACAGAAGAGGAAGAGGGAAAAGCAAGTGCAGAGGCGGCACAACTGTAGGCTCCACAGAAGCAGCAGGGAAGAAAGGCACAGGTGACTTGACAGGAAACCTTTCACCTGCAGTATTCCGGGGACTCGTTTTTCCTTGATGTTAAGGACACTGACGTCCACTTCACAGATTAGGAGTAGAAGACAGTGCTTTGGGGGGTGGGGGGGGGTGAAACAGCAGTAATTAAGGACAAGCATTATAATATTTACTAAGGATGGTGTGGTCTCTCGGTGTTCAAAAAGTAGAATGATAGAGGGAAGAAAAAAAAGGAGAGATGCTTGCTATCAAGTCTGCTGATTTACTACCTGGTCATTTTACATGTAATATCAAATAAACTTCAATAAATGCTCTGACAGGTACTATAAATATCATCCAGATAAGGCTTCACTGTGAAGTGGGGACAAGAGAATTCAACATCATAAGGAGCTTACCTCTTAATCCTGTGTAATTTAACAGAAAGCATAAGGGTTTGGAAATCGGACTATGAGTCCAAATCATTCAATTACAAGCTAGCCAGGTGACATTTGTTCAGTCCCAACTTCGGTGAGAGCCTGTTTTCTCACCTGTAAAATGGAATTTATGCCATTCACCTCTGAGGGCTGCACTGAGGGAAACATATGGTCTATAAATCCCCTGACACACTGATGCTTAGCAAGAACTCAACAAACAAGAGCCCATTAGATGCAGCAATTGTGTGACGGTGACCAGTCACTGAATGTCACTAGGACTCCTGATATACAATTTGAGATAATACCATAGTACATGAAAAATCCCTAAAACCAGGCTGGAGGTACACTAGACAATGGATAAACATCAGTTTCCTGCTACACTCACTCAAAGTACCACCGCTGGTGGCTCCCCCAAAGATGCCAGCTTCCTAATTGCCAGGCTGTGTATATTAAGCTCCATGGCAAGAGTTAAGATTGCTCGTTGGTTGATCTTAAATGGAGAGGTCATGCAACATCATCTGGTTGAGCCCAATGAATCACAATGACCTTAAACTTGGAAGAGAAAGACAAAACAGGAACAGCGAGATGGCTGGGTGAAAAGGGTTCAGCTTGATCTCGCTGCTTTACAGGCAGAGGAAGGGGCCACAAGCCCAGAGGTGTGGGCAGCCGCCAGACTCTGGAGGAGCTACAGGACAGATTCTCCTCCAGGGCTTCCAACAGGCAACGGAGCAGGCTCAGCCCTGACTTTGGTCCAGTGGGAATCAATGGAGACTTCCCAACCCCAGGACTGTAAGACAATACAGCTCCTAAATTTGTGACAATTTGCTATACATATCCATAGAAATCTAGTATGCTCTTCCTTCTGGTCATTTAGTTTCATTTTAAATAGGTCTCAAAGAAAAGCTGAATCTGAAAAAAAAAAAAATTAAAGGAAAGACAATTTCTTGTTTCCTCTACACAGATGTACCTCTTATTGAAATAAAACCTCTTAAGAAAATCAATTCTTACTGAATTAAAGTAAATGATGATTTTTAATAGTGCTTTGTTCCAGGCCTTTGCCATAAAGACCTTAGAGGATGTTAAACAATATAAACCAAGTCATTAATGTTTTTAACCTCAATGCTAAATAAAATAATTAAGACATATGCACAGCAGAGAAGTACCCGAGGTTACAGGAAGAACCAACTCAAGTGAAGTGTGAATTATCTGGATCTGAGCAAGCCATGGCTCATGCATCCCTTGGATAGCTGGCTAGAGTAAGCACTGTATGTTTATGGTGGGCTTTGCTATGGCTTGGACATGGTTTGTCCCCTAAGCTTGGTCCCGGTGCGGCAGTACTGAGATGATAGAGCCTTAAAAGGGGGGGTCGGTTAGTGGAAGGTGACTGATTAGGTCGTGGGGCTCCACCTCCATGAATGGATTACTGGCATCTTCCAAGGAGGAGGTTAGGTCTTGTGACTGAATTAGTTCTCCCAAGAGCAGAGTGTTCCAAGGCAAGGCGACCCCAAATATGAGACCCCTTCTGCAAGCAGTGGGCTCCCTTTCCGCATCTCCACCACATTGCAACATAGCCAGGAGGCTCTGGTCAAGACAAGAAAATCATGCTGTTCAGACTTTCCAACCACTAGAGTCATGAGCCACAGAAACTTCTGTACTAAGTTATCCAGCCTCGTGTATTTTGATACAGCAATGGAAAATGGGCTAGCACAGACTTCAAGGCAAAGTGTGTGGTTGGAAAACTGTTTTGAATATCGTGATTTTGTTTAATCAGAAGACAAACTATTTCCTTTATGTATATGTGGTAACAGTAAAGACCAGTTTTTCTTTCCAAATAAGGAATCCAAGTCAAGTTAGTTTAGAAAGGTTAACTATTGATATTTTTCAAACAGATGGCAAACGTTTTCTAGAAAGGAGTGTTTTGTTTTGTTTTTTTTACAAGTTACACAAGTAGACAGCAACAATTTTAAAGTGAGTCAATGAGTATGAGACTGAACTATGAAATAATATGTCACTAATTCCTAGTGATTCCTAGTGTAGACAAAGGAGCTAACGACACACCCGTCACTTACTCAAGTCTATGAAGCACAACGAGGATCTCTGGTCTCCCCTCCTCCCCACACTGCAACAGCACCACCAGTAAGAGAACTAAGGCCACACTTGTGGGCTTCCAGGGACACCGAGCTGGCCTGAGCAGCAGAGCTGGGGCTTCCATGGGGGAGCGAGCAGGAGGGTAAAAACCAAAAACCGCCTTCTGACAGGGGGATGTTTTATCTGGACCTTTCTTCTGAAACTTTTTTTTTTTTTTTTTGGCCTACGTCTCCTGAGGGCTCTGTCCCAACGGTCCTCCTCCATATTCTCAGAACTGAGGTTCAAGACTGAAATGGATGGAAATGGCAGTCATCCCATTAAGTGAAATGAGACACAGGTAGGTATCACATGTTTTCTCTCATAGGTGCAAACTGAAAAAAATCAAACAAAAAAGATGACCTGAAAATAGAAGTCAGACTATTGGGAGCAGGGGTGGGTTAAGGGTGGACACTCTCAAAGCACAGAATATGCATGTACTGAAATGTCATAGGGAAGGCCCTTCATTTGTAGAACTGATATGATTGAACAGTCATAGAGAAACAGCAGCATACAGGGATCCCATTTTGCTTCAGCATCACTGACAGTAACACAGTGTAAGAGTTCTACTTAAGAAGAAATGCATCACCAAAATAAATAAGAGGCTTTTAAATATTTTAACTGTAATACACTGACAGGATGACACACTTTTTTGTTTTGTTGTTGTTGTTCTGCAGTACTAGGGACTGAACCCAGGGCTCTGCACAAGCTAGGAAAGTTCTCTATCACAGAACTACACCTCCAGCCCTTTTTATTTTATTTTGGGACAGAGTCCTACTAAGTTGCCCCAGGTGGCTTCAAACCTGGGATTCTCCTGCCTCAGCCTCCCAAGTCACTGGAGTTTCAGGTGTGTACCACCACACTCAGCTCACACATTCTCTTTTCCCCCTGTGGTACTGGGGATTGAACCCAGGGTAATTCTACCTCTGAACTACATCCCCAGGCCTATTTTTTAGTCTTTATTTTGAAACAGGGTCTCACTAAGTTGTAGAAGACCTCACTAAGTAGCTGAGGCTAGCCACAAACCCAGATCCTCCAGTCTCATCCTCTCAAGTACTAGGATTACAAGAGTGCACCACCAAGCCTGGCTAAGCCCACACATTCTTTATGAAGTTAGTTAACTCAGTAAGAAAGGAACAACTGAGGGCTTTCCTGTGCCGTGACCATCATGGTTGATGTGGTGAAAGGCCTCCGCCTTGTCCTTTTCTCTTTTGATGCTGCATCCTCCACAGTGATCGCATCCTCAAGTAGGACCTCAAACACATGGCAGTGCCTTTTTAGTGACAGCAAATGTCCAGAAAGACCACCTAAGTAACTGAACTCTCATGATTCAAAAAACATTTCAATTGCATTGCTGAGCATCCCCAAAGGTCTTCCTAAAACCCCAAGCTGAGCATGCCACGAGCCTGCATGGCGTCCTTCGACTGCCCCTCCCTAGCCAGAGGCCTCACGGCCTACCTCCTGCCTACCTCTCTGGCCCATTTCTCAACACATTCCTGGTTTCCCCTTACACTCCAAAGAGAAGGGATTCTCACACGGATCACTCATTCAACAAATACTGAGTCCACTGCATGGCAGGGTAACTTTCGGACATTGCAGATCTAGTGGTGAATAAAAGCCCCAGCTCTTGGAAGCCTGGAACAGTCATATACGGTCTGAATGGAGGTCACTGAATGCTCACAATAAGCCTCTGTAAGTCAGTATTGTGCCTGGTTTACAAACTAAGACACCGGAGCTGAGAGAAGCGAACACAGGTGCCCACATCTAGTAACTGCTAGTAGCAGGGTGAGTCCCCACAAAGTCAGAGTGTCAGACCCAAAGCTGCCAGGTACTGCCAAGGAGGGCACAAGCCTGGCACACTTGCCTGAGAAAAGGCAGATCTCTCCTCAAAACCAGTAGATAAAAACTCAAACAGAAGGAAACCCCTCTTTTTCAATCTTCTTACACCAAAGCATCCTGAGAGAATGCTTAATTACCCTACTACAAAATAAAGAAACTAAGACCACTGGCTACTCACTTCAGGAACGTTTACGGATGCCCGTTACCTCCCAGGCTGCGCTCTGAGTGCCAGGCACTGGAGAGTGGATCAAAGATAATGAGGCTGATTTCCTTCCTGTAAGGTGCTGGGTTCTCAGGGGAGAAACAACTCCCACCAAGGCATTACAAGAAGCAAGGTGAAGACAAAGAAGGCAACAGCCAGTGAACAGAATACAGAGAGGGGGGAACAGGAGCTCAGGCCCTTGCACACCAAATAGCAGACAAAGAGGCCTGCAGTCTCCAAGAAGCCACCAAGAAACAGGCTCCAAGAGGGCGCCCTCCTCATGTCCCACTGCGTCTCCCTGTGGCGCCCAGGAGACTTCTGCTAGGACATCAAGAGTCACTCTCAAGTCCTGCTGTCCTCCCCCAGATGGGAAACGGTACCTCTCCCAGACAGTGCCACCATACCTTTCATTATAGCATTACCACCCTACAATATAAATGTCTTTTAATTTGGCTGCTTCCCCACTGAGCTAAAAGGGCTTTAAGCAGGGCTAAAGCATTACCCAGCGCTGTGTTCCGGCACTTAGCCCAGCCTAAGCATGTGAGCCTTACTGGACAAGAACTGAGCACTCCTCTCGTCTCGGGGGAAGGCTGTGGAGAAATACTCACCCTACCAGTTTTCTCCTATAGGCTTTCCCCAGAAGTGAAAACAGTGATTTATTGAAAAAGTCTAAGCTTCTGAGTACTAATGGTAGGTAAAGTGCCTCTTTTGCCTTAATGCTCACTCTCCAATCCAACAAAACTATTTTATACTATGAACCCTTTATTGGAAGAAATATGGTGCTTTATCAGAAACAGGTGAGCCAAGAACACACATACTTCTAAATAAATAGCTCACAGAAGTACCTAATGAGCGTCAGCCCTGCGCTACCTTCTGTGCTGGGCTCCAGGAGGAGAGCAACAGGACATGCGACCGCCTCACCTCATGAGCTGGGGAAAGGGGACGTCCAACTCCTGAGGACCATGCACTATGTCAGGCACTTGACCCTACTCAACTGTGTGACCTAATCCTGTCACAGGACCCAGGAGCCGGGGCTAAGGGCTCCCAGCAGCCAAATCTGGAAGGTTAGAGCATCAATGTATATAGCGATCGTATGAGATTATAATCTACCGAATTAGAGAAGAATCCATGGATTTACAAGACAGATCAGATAGACTGATTGATAGGCAGGAGAGAGGGACGGAGAGAAAGAAAAGAGTGGAGGAAAGAGTGACCCCTTTTCAGGAGAATGCCAACCAATAAACATGGCTAGAATGAATGAGTTAGAAAATTACTGGTTAATAACCATCATAGTAATAGTAATGGCTCAGATAAGAACATTAATGGATGCTAAATTTTTGTGTGTGTGTGTGGTACTGGGGATTGAACTCAGGGGCCTTCTACCTCCAAGCTATACTCCCAGCCCTATTTTTTATTCTTTATTTTGAAACCGAGTCTCACTAAGTTGTGGAGGGCCTCACTAGGTAGCTGAGGCTGGCTGCCAACCCGGATCCTCTGGTCTTAGCCCCCCAAATGCTGGGATTACAAGCGTGCGCCACCATGCCCGGCTGGATGCTAAAATTTGGGAGGGAGAATTTAATGAGGGATAGAATATTTACAGATCCTCAAAGCATCTACCCTCAAAATTACTAATTACAAAAGGAAAGCTGTCATTGAACAGAGGAGATAACTAGGCAGTACCTTAACCAAGTGATCAAACTTATCGCCAATAATTGTATAAAGCAACAGTTTGTGGGCTGGTATGACACCTTGGGAAGGGCACACTGTCATCTCCTCTGTGACATTTCTGCCCAAATAGTGCATAACATGAATCAAATTTTAAGGAAACACGAGGCAACCCAAATTGGGAGACATTCTACAAAACAACAACAACAAAAAAAAAAAACTAGCCTGTGTTTTTTTCTAAAATGCCTGTCATGAAAGGCAAAAGAAGACAGAATTGTTGTTCAAATTAAACATGAAAGAGACCAGAAACTACATGCAACATGTGCTCTTGAACCAGTCCGTAAAATGCAAAACTGGAACAACTGGCAAAATTAGCATGTGGATGGGAGAAAGCAGTGCTGTGCCATTGCTAAACTTAATTTTGATCATTGTACTGTGGTTATAGAGGGGAAAGTTCTTAGTTTGTAGGAAATACACCCCAACATATTTAAGTATCTAGTGAGTAAAGAAACGCAATCTGCGTACCCTACTCTCACGAGTCCTAAAAATACACATCTACAAGGAGGAAAGATGGCGAAATGCCAACTGGTGAATCCAAGCACAGGAGTATACAGGGGTTCTTAGCCTTATTCTTCTAACTCTTCTGTAAAAGTTAAAATTATTTCCAGATACAAAGTTTAATGGCAAAAAGAAATAAAGTTCTTAAAAGTGGAAGGAGAAGGAAAGAAGGAAGGAAGGAGACAGATAAACAAGCAACTACAAGAGACCAGAGCAGGTGCATGAAGATGTTAAGGAAGCACAAAGGAGAATCTGGAAGAATCAGAAAAGTGATACACGCTACTCAAGTTGTCTCAATAGTGTCTACATTCAGCTAAATACCTCTTTGAATGAGAAAACCATCCTAGTCCCCAGAGAAGCTGGATGTCCACGCATTCTTGCACCACAGGACTTAACACACTGTTGAAACCATTGTGTGGACATGTTCACCTCCTCACTGGATCGTGAGTTTTGGGTAAAATATACTGAGGATGATGACAACAACATCACTAAACAACTCTACACGCACATCTCATTCCAAACCCCACAAAATTCCCAAAGGGGGCTTTGTTGTTGCTGCTTTCAAAATCACTACTTTGCAGACATGAAAATGAGACTGAGGGGGTTAAAGTAGCCAAGGCTGCGGCACAAAGTGGCGAAGCTGAGATATAAGCCCAAGTTTGACCTACAACTGTGCTTGTAACTTTTTTTAGCCAAAATCTGAATCTGATTTCAGTATCATTTTCCATTAACTGGCTTGCACATGCTAGGCAAGGAAATGGTAAGCCGGGTTTTTCTAAGTTTATATTCTCAGAGCCACTGAAAAGAACCGACAGAGGAGGCAAAGACCGTAAGAGAAACCAGCCCTAAAAAAAGGAAAAGCCAGAGAATCCACTGTATTGGTAGGTAACCAAGAGCTCAGGGACGACAGATATATGTGTCGTCATGTCGTCTTAATGACAACCGATGACCTGGGCGTCACTGCCGACACGAAGGAGAGTAGGGCAGCTCAGAGAAGGCAGAGACTGGTCCAGAGCACACACGGCTCCACTGAGCCGTGCCAAACGTTCACAGCTCCACTTAGCAGTTCAACAAGTGTTAGCTGAGCAATGAATGGTTTCTCTAAGCCCCATGGACTCTTGATCAGTGATCCTGTATTCAGCCCAGTTAAAAATGACTAAAAATAGAATCTTGGCTCTGGCCAAAACTCTGCCCAGGTTTTGCACCTGAAATTGATGAGCCCCTTAGTCCACCATGCAAGTCAGTAGACAGGCAGGAAGCAGGACTTTCTGTGCCAGGTGACTAATCTTTTATTACTATTGTTTGCTTTCTTACACAAAGCAAAGATTTTGGACATATGCACTCCAATACAAATTAACTGTGGGGACTGTAATTTCCCCTCCAAAAATCAGATCAATCAAGTTAGACTACCCTAACATCTTCTGTGAAGGAAAATTTCAATTCAGTGCTTTTGCCTTTTTTTTTTTTTTTTTTTTTTTTTTGCTTAGGTCACAGTGATCCCTATAAGTTGGCTGCATGACCGTGAACAACTTGCATCAGCCTCTACCCACTTCTCCATCTGTAGAATGAAAAGAAGGAACTAACTTCACGTGGCAGTCACCAGGGTTAAATGAAGAAATTTGTGAAAAGAAAGATTAGCAACAATACACAGCACACCTTACGAACTCAACAAACTGTGGTTACAAAACAAAAACAAGCCATGGTTTTCTGAAAATACTGGTTACAAAGCATCATGAACATGGAAAACTAATACCAATGCATGAAAACGAAAACCAATGCAAGTGTTTTGATCAAAACTAAATTCAGTTCAGGAGCCACTAGCTACTGGTGTGGATGAAGAGGGTGTCCAGCTGTGTGGAGCGCCATCTAGTGGAAGAAAGGCAGAGCACAAGTGGCGTAAAAAAGTATTGAAGCAAAGGAAAAGTGAGAATGAAAACTCCCCCCTCTGCTCTCCTTGATAGTTTCCCAATGGAAGCTCCAACCAATAGTAAGGTTTACACCAGAGAGAGATCAAAATGGTTGCTCCCACAAGCTCACGTCCTTTACCATACCAAGGAAGAACATCAATAATATGCTAAGAATACCTTTAAAATCCTTAAAATAACAAGAGGCTGATTGGGGGGAATTCATGGGAATTGACTGCTTACCCGTTGAGAGCCAGACACATGTGCGTGTGGAGGCTGCGGGGTGTGCTGACACGCTTTTTGCTACGCAGTCATAAAACCCTATGAAACTTCATTTGTTAAGTTAGGCTTCAGGGACTGTATCTTGACTAGCATAATAAAAAGTAATCACAGATGCTGAAAAATTTGATATTAAGGAAGAAGCTTCCTAAAGAAGGAGTTTCACTTTCAACGTTTCCAGGATTGGAAAACTACTATCATAAAAATCACCTTAAGAAATGTGACTAGATGAATTGTGTGCTATTATTATATACTTTATGTCTAAAAAGTGATGCTAGTAGTCATACATCCGACTCTGGCCATTCTGTAAAAATAACAGGTATTGCTTACTAAGTACCTATTACATGTTAGATGCTGTATACACATCTAAAAAAGCAACTTACCAAGTTACCTGCACAGACTAGACCCTCCCATAATCAGCTAGCTCTTCCTACATAATTTGCCCTGATTAGGTCTTGCTGTTCCCCAAGTAAATGCCATCTGCCAGATTCCCCACACTGGCCCTGGCCACGATGCCTCTGCCATTTGCCATGCCCATCAGGCCCTCTGAACAGGGTGCAGTCTGCCCTGCTCTTCAGATCACCCTTCCAATACCAGACAGGTAATTTAAAGAGCTACATGATCAAAATTCCCTGCAAACGCTAAACTTGGAAACCAGAAAAGCTCCCACCTCTCCCCGATGCTCAGAGGCATTTGCACGGTGTCTGAGAGTTGAGCAGAGAAGGATCTGAGTGCTGGCTCACCCCTACTGGCTATGCAAGCTTGGCCAAGGTACTGATCTCTCTCACCTCAGTCCTCTCATCTATGAAAGAAGGTAAAATTATTATCTCTTTTGAAAGTTTTGGAAGATTTAAATATTATATATATATATATATATATATATATATATATATAAAGCATGTAAACTAGCAAACGCTCTTGATAAATGGTTAAATGGTAGCTACTATTATTAGCAATTACAAGGCAAGTATATTTAAACATGATCCCTGTCTCAGCTAAAACTATTGTTTATAGGAATGTGCTTTTGTATGTTGACATTCTTTTTTTTTTCTTTTTTAGTCTATTTTTAGAGTGTGGAGAATGTCTAAATATACCATAAAACGGCTGTAAATCTCTGATATACTCTCAACCAATTGCTTCTATGATAAACAAAGTATTAAAATACACAGAGTTCTGTGCCTGGAAGAGATTTCTTCAAGACCAACAACTCCTGACAAGAATTTCACTAACTTCATATACAGAATGTTTTCTCCTTGACCATTAAAATAGATACATAATTAAAAGCCCTTACCTTGCCTGTCTGCTGAAGGCCGGAAAACACTGCTGGAGACCTTAGGAAAACAGTGAGCTTGCCTTTTTGTTAAAACACATTTCCAGAAATCTCTTTTAAAATTCATCACCACCAATGGAAATTCCTAAGGGGCTTCTACTACAATGAAACTTTCATTTAAAAACAAATAGCAATGTTCAGTAACGTCCTTTTATTCTTTTCTTAAAGTATCCTACCAAAACACTGTGGACTTGATTTAAAATTTCAGCCTGACTACCTCCCAGCTGTGCACCTTGACTGGGCAAGTTACTTTACATTTTTGAGTCTTGGATGCCTCACTGGAACAAAACAAAGGAGGCTGGCAGGGAATAAAACCACCTACCTTGCAAGATCTTGTGTGGATCAGAGATGGTGCACAGCACGCACCTGGCGCCCAAGAGGCCCTCAATGTGGAAGCTCTTATTATAATCATTATCCCAATGCAAAGGAACACCCTATTTTTATTGTTTTCGTAAAAAAAAAAAAAAAAAGGTAAACCATTCTATCTTGACTTAATGGGATTTGTGACAAGAGGCAAAGGGGTCTTTTGATATCAAAGTTGCTATTGGCATTCAACTTGCAATTTTGGCTATTGTTCTGGCTTTAGATTTCTGCTTGGCAGGTTAATTCCTTGAGTTTGTAAGAGGGCTTATTTGGTATGTAACAAGGGCTTCCAAAAATCTGGTTTTACTCTGACAAAAAAAAAAAAAAAAAATCTAGCCGGGCGTGGTGGCGCACGCTTGTAATCCCAGCATTTGGGAGGCTGAGACCGGAGGATCCCGGTTCGCGGCCAGCCTCAGCTAGCTACCTAGTGAGGCACTCCGCAACTTAGTGAGACCCTGTTTCAAAATAAAGAATAAAAAATATGGCTGGGGGTGTAGCTCGGAGGTAGAATGCCCCTGAGTTCAATCCACAGTACCGTGAAAAAAAAAAATAAACCTCATGGATTTAGGGAAGGAGACCTACTACAGACGACTAGACAGCCCTGACTTACTAAGTTCCTCAAGAAAGAATAAACATAAATAACATCTAGAGAAAGACGAAAGACCCTACTGTTCTACACATTTAAAGAGTACAGGCAGGCTCTTCTGCTAGTCTGAACACCACACTGCGCTTGGATCCTGCCTTCGTGGACATGTGCAAGCTACTTATTAGAGACTGCACCTCCAACCCCAGGTCAGGAGTTCTGAAGGGTAAGGAGCAAAGCTCTTTACTGACTGCTGAATTCCAAATACACTTTCCAATTCTTCTACCTTTATGATAATTAAAACAACACTGAAATGAAGACTGGAGCTCAGTTGGCAAGGACTATTTATCAAGAATAATCTTAGGGGCGAAGGACACAAGAGATGTAAGCCCAGGCTCTTCCTCCCAACAGGTGACCACTGTCCCAGGAAGATAAAGAGGTGCAAACAGGGAGCTACACCTGTGCACCAGGAGGACCACAAAATAGGCACCGAACCCACTGTGGAGAGAGGGAACCAACTGGCAGAGGAAATAGCAGACGTCTGAAGAGCGGGTATAGAAATGATGTGATGCTGGTCTTTCTACCCTTCAGGGCAAAAGAGAAAAGAACAAACTGCACATGAGGCCAGGGTTTCCACTCTCCTCCGGGGGTTAACTAATTGCACCAACACATTTTGACCCGTAACTTTCCCACTCAGACCTCTGGGTGTCAGAAGGCACAATTAAAGGGATCACAGAGCTTGAACCCTCATTTCAGTTTTTTAGACTTTTTTGGGGGGTGCTAGGGATTAAACTCAGGTGTATTTTATCTCCAAGCTACACCTCCAGCCCTATTTTATTTTTTATATGGAAACAGGGTCTCGCTAGTGCGCTGAGAGCCTTGCTAAGTTGCTAAGGCTGGCCTCAAACTTGCAATCCTCCTGTCTCAGCCTGTCTCCTGTCCCAGTACTTGTAATCCCAAATACTGGGATTACAGGTGTGTGCCACCACATCCAGCTTGACTCTATATATGTAAGGTACCATAGTCACTATAATTGTCAAATTAAATTGTCTTGGTTTCTACAACTGAAAAACTGGCCTGTGTAGCTATCCCTGAGCCGTTACCAGTATTACAATTACAAACATGACCCAGGACACAGAAGTGCCTCAAAAAATGTTCCTAGGCTGTCTTAGTTCAATCTAAAGCATCTGGCCACTAAATATTTCAGAAGGACAGGTGAAGGGCTATGTGGTACTCCTGAGGAAAGAGGGGATCTCTGAACTTGAAACTCATTCTCTACCACAGATGAATGTGAAGCCTCTCCTCTCTACTCCAGGGCTAGCACAAAAGCCTAGCAAGCTGGGTGAGCAATCAAGGTGCAATTAATGCCCAAAGGTCCAAACACAGCCACGAGATCACTTTGAATCATAATGCCATAAAATTCAGAACTGGTTTACCTAAGACTGAGTCTTAGGTAAACCCATTTTCTTATAAAACCAAACCAAAAAGAAACTGATAACCAAAAGAAAAATGACTGAAAGCTAACCGCACCCTCCTCTGGATGCAGCATGAAGGTATGACACCTGCAGACAGTTCTGCAGGGCTTATTCCTGCTCTCATTTAACAGGTCTGACCAAGTTCAAAAACAGCTTCCAAAAGGGACCCACTCCCTAAAAAAAAATGAAACAAAAGACACTGGGTTTTATGCATTACAAAGAAATCCACATAGGGTAATAATAACCATCCCTTTATGCATCTGTATCCCTCACATATATTCTAAGTAATGCTAAAAATCTTAACATTTGAGAAATTGATAGGATAGGAAAAATACTGATTTGGGAACACCAAAGAACTATGCCATCATAGATCACCTTAATCTTGAGTTCTCGCTTTGACTTCTTCCTGTAACCAACAACAACTAAATACAATTTGGCAGACCATCAGTCACCATCCATATATTATATCAGATAATTTAAAATACAGTGTTACATAATCTTATTTAGTGGTTATTTGGCTGGGATTGAAAACCATCCAAACCAATATTGAAGAGTTGGATTAAATTATAATACATAAGACATTTCTGAATATATTTCTTTTTTTTTTTTTTTTTTTTTTTTTTTTTTGGTAGTACTAGGGATTGAACCCAGGGGCATTCTACTTCTAAGCTACACGCCGAGCCCTATTTTTTATTCTTTTATTTTGAAACAGGGTCTCACTCAGTTGCGGAGGGCCTCACAAAGTAGCTGAGGCTGGCTGCAAACCTGCAATCCTCCTGTCTCAGCCTCCCAAGTACTGGGATTACAAGCGTCCACCACCACACCTGGCAAGACATTTCTTAGTAAGAGTCAGCCCATCCCTGACTAGCTCTTATAATGTAAAACATGCAACGCTTCTCTCCTGTACAATTAACCTCCTTAGCAACAAGCCCAAAGTCAGTTCACCCCCAGGCACTTGTGTCGGGGCAATGGGAAACAGGGAGTGGAGAAAGGAGAACACCACAGCCTATTTTCTTTGATTCCATTTTATCATCAAGGAAAAATTACCCTTATTTTTGCTAGGGAAACAAATCCAATATTTGGAAAAGTGGGAGGCGTGCCAGCTATCCTGGGCAAATAAAAATAAAACCACTAGCTAATGCCTATCATGAAACACAAACCTGAAAAAGGTATAAAAGTCACTCTGTACTGGGTAAGAGTATATCTCCTGGTATCACTGCAGCTCAAGGTCTTACTTAAAGATTACACTAATTTTATTATTAAAAATGATTCAACTAAGAAGTTAGCAAACATTTATGAACAGTGAGTTTCTAGAAAAGTAACTGCATCTCATTTATAAACTTTCATTATCATACTGTGTTGTTTACTAAATTAAAATACTGGTCACAGGCAGGCTTTACTTCAAAAGTGCCTCTCGGCCTGAGCGTTAAAATCCTGTAAGATAAGCCTACCATAAATACTGCTTCTGCAAAGAAGACATGTACAGAAAGAAACTTTTTTTAAAAAGCCAGGGTAAGAATTCCTAAATGAGACATATTATTTCCTTTACATTGTAGTCGACCAGGAACAATCCTGTTAATTATACTGGTTTCTGCAGGGTTTTAAATTAACATGTGAGGAGTGCTCCATCCCACCTCTTTGGGAAGGTACAAGCAGAGAGAACAAGGAACTCAGAGAATGAAGATCTGGGATCAAATTTTTAGTTATCTAAACCTCATGTAACTAGGATGCTCAGCTCCCTTCCTGGAAAAGACACCAATATCTTGCCTTACAGGGACGCAAACAAGAGATGGAACTACATAGCAGGTGTCTTGAAGTGCCATGGAAATTTTTAAATACCAGGCAAGCATAAGGCACTGTTAGCCTTTGGAGACGTTAACTATAAAATATGCTCACTACAGGTCACACCACAGTAAAATAAATGTTCACAACGCTGACCAATCATCTCTTAAAGGAGGCAGTGCCAGCACCCTGATTCCAGTGTCCAGATTCAGAATAACCTCTGAAAATTACTTTCCTTAGAGGCAAACCGTCAAAAACACAGCTAAGAGAGAATAAAAACACTTTCATATAGCCAATAGCTGGATTTAATATCAGATTTAAAATCAAACTTTCTGAACAATCATTTAAGGTCTGACTTTGGACACCATGTCTTAGAAAGGCACTTGTAATTTCGGAGTTACATAAGGGAGCATAATTAATATTTAAAGTGACAGAGCTTTGCACTTGCATGTCAAACTATGATTTTAGGGAAAATATTTTAGTCTGAAGCCATCTAAATTAACAATAACACAGCAGCATCTGAGAAGCACCTCCGTCTTCACATGGGAGAGATGTACTTCTTATCAGAAATACTGATGCAAGTAAGGCAATCAAGTTTAACATCCAAAAGACACTAAATGGTCACATTGCCCCAGTACCTGTTTCAGGTACCTGGGAGCCATTCACACCAGTAAAAACACAGAAAGCGAAAGAACTGTGAATACACTGGCCACACAATATGATGGCAGCATGGCACAGAAAATAATCCTGACATTTAAAATAAGATAATTCACTGTATCTTTTAAATTGGTCCCTTAGCTGCATGCACAGTAACTTTGATTCAGCTTCTTTATTAGGAAAAGGACACTTGCTTCCACAATCCAGAATATTTCTACTGCCACTGGTCTCACACAACGTACAAAGAAATGTCTTTCATAGAGATGACAGCCCAGCAGGCGACAAAAGATATATGTAAATCACAAAGAGCAGGAGTACAAACCTAAGTGTAGAACTGTTCCGAAGAGCACGGGATATCTTACATTCTTTTTCTCTAATTTAGGAATGTAAGTCATGACTTTTTTTTTTTTTTAACAAGCCCATGTTACTAAAGAAAATAGGCGGCATGCAATTAAAATAAAATAAGGAAGCTCCGTAAACCCATTTCTGCTCAACAACTCAAATAGGCTGAAATTCTAGGAGACAGGAAAGAGTCCCCCCCACCACCACCACCACCATCAGTTCACTGTACACACCCTTACTTGCAAGAAATCGACTCAGTAGGCAAATACCAGAGGTCGTATTTTCAAAATATAGTATCTATACACAAATGGAATATGTCTGCCTCATCTTTCACTTCCAACAATAAGAGAGCCAGGGCCAACATTGGGAGCAGCAGACCGGATTTAACTAGGGAACCACAGGCTGTCACCGCACAACAGAGCGACTCCTGCAAATGGTAACAGAGAGGACCAGAGATGTTTCTGTCATTTCCCAAAGGGGGAAGAAGAAAAAAAAAAAAAAAAAAGCAGACCAGTGGTCCCCAGCCCATCTCCCCCGAAACACGGATGCCAGATTCAGGAGTAGCAGCCGACAGCTCCCGGGAAGGAAGGCGTGATTTACCGTTCATCCCCGCAGATTGTTCAGGAAGCCAGACAGGGGAGCGAGCCCGAGGAACACTGTCTCGGGTAGGCGTGCCTCCATAAACCCCAGCACCCTGTCCTCCAGCACCTCCCGGATCCCTTCACACCCGAGCTGATGGGAGGAGTGTGGAAGTGGCACGGGCGGCGAAGACGCCTCCGCCAAGGGTTCGGAACCCGTGCCAGCCACCGAGGAGGGTCACACCCGCCCCGCGCTTCCCACCGCTAGGAAAGGCGAGCGGCGACGGGGCTGGGAAGCTGCGCCCGCCGGCCAGCTGGGCGTGCGCGCCCACCCCCAGGACCTGCAGCCGCCCCCCCAGGGCCACCGCCGGGCGCCGGGGAGAAGGCTGGAGTGAGCCGCACCTGCTCTGCCTGGGGCGCCCCGCTCCGAGCGCTTGGGGTCTGACCCCACACCTGTCCCAAGGTCCCCAAACTTCACCAACAACCCAAGCACCTGTTCCCTTTACCTCGGGCGCCTCCGATCCCCTCCAGCCCTTCCATCTTCCCTGCCGCTCTTCCTCCCGCTCCGCCGAGGAACTCCACACCCCAGTTCCCCGCGTCCCCCTCCCTCCGATGAGATCACCCCACCTCCTCCCCACGGAGCCCCCACCAGAAGTTTCCCCTGGGCATCCCCGCGTCCCCGAGGTCCCTCCAAGTCCCTCCGCTCGCCCGGCTTCCCGGGCCCCCCCGATCGCAGCCGTCTCGGTCCCCCGGCGCCCCACACTCGCCCCGGAGCCCGCCGGCCAGCCCTGCCTCGGGGGCCCCGCTGCGCCCGGCGCCTCACCTTGGTTCACCAGGCGCAGGGCGTGCGTAAAGGAGGGGTCCAGCGAGTCCTTCTCGGCCATCAGCTCGGGCAGGTACTTCTCCTCCATGCTCGCCGGCCGCCCGGGCCCGGGGTGCGCACTCGCGGCGCGCGGGCAGCAGCGCTCCAGCAGCGGCGGCGGCCGAGCCGGGCGGGGGCACCGGGCGGGCACGGGCCGCGCTGCCCGGTCCCCGGCGGCCCCGAGAGCCCGCGCGGGCGGCCGCCGCCTCCGGGACGCGATCCGGCGGGGCTCGGGCCGGGCGCGCGGCGCGCTCGGGGACCCCGACGCAGGCAGTGCCCGCTCGCCCGCCAGCGGCGCCAGCCCCGAGCTCCGCCGCGGCCGCCCCGCGCGCTCTGAGCCGCCGCCGCCGCCGCCGCGCCCGCGCCCGCGCCCGCCCCGCCCCGCCCGTCCGCCGGCCCGCCCGCCGCGCCTGCGCGATGCCGCCCAACCGCCCGCCGCGCGCCGCCTCGCGGGCCCCCCGCTGCACCGCCCGCTGCACCGCCCGCTGCGCCCGCGCTAGGGAGTGTGCGGTGGCGCCGCCTGCAGCCCCCGGCGCGCGAGGACCCCCCTCCTGGCTGGCAGAGCCTTGCCTGCTGCCCAGGCCGGGAAACTGAGGCCCGGAGAGAGGTCGGGTGGCGTGCCCAAGGTCACCCAGCGAGCGATCCTTGGGAGGAGGGACCAGGGCCCGAGAGCTCCCGAGAGGACCCACAGGTTTAGTCCAGCCCGGCTCTGGGAAAGGCAACAGGGCGCCCAGCTCTGTAGAGCTCCTTGAACTTCCCTAAGTTAGGTCGCTTTGCTGTCCTCACGTATTTGCAAGAAAACAGCCTAGCCCTGTCCTTCCCCCGCGCGCGGGCTCCGAGCGCCAGCCTCCTGAGACCGGTGGTGCCGAGGTCGGTTACATAAACCCGCTTGCCCTTCAGTACGTCTTTCTCATCCACTTGCTCCCGGGTGTCACTCTCTTTGGCCACAAACCGGCTGTGCCTAGACTTGGAAGGGTGAGCAACGCCCTGCCTTACCGGAAGGACCGCGCGGCACTGCACGTGGGTGGTGAAGTCCTCGGTCCCCCTCTTCCCACCCAAACAGTCCCCCAGCAAACGTCCCCCACCCCACCCCAGGCTGTTTGCAGATTTGCTGAGACTGATGGAGGAGTGTGAAGTAAATATCCCACAGCAGGCCAAGGACTCCTGAGTCCTTGTCCTGACTTTGCTTTTGCCTTTAAATCCTCAAGTCAAGTCTGGCCCTCAATGTCATCTTCCCTGGACAGCATTCCAGGACTGCGCCGGCAAAGCTGGTCACTTCTGTGTCCCTCCTGCCTTGGTCAGCGGTCATTCACAGAGAGCTGCAATGCTCTGCTTTCAGTAGACCCTGAGCATCTCAGGGGCAGAACCAGCTTTATTTTGCAGGGGAAGGCCCCCAATTCCTGGTGCTTGAGACAGGTATGGGGGGGTGGAGGGGTATCTGTTGAGGGGGGATGCAGCTCCTCTCGGTGGCCTGGGGCCGCATCCTTATAATCCCCCAGGGACCCCCTTGTCTGTGCTCTGGATCTCTAAGGAGCTCAAAGCTGTTCTAATACTCAGCTCCACACCCCCAGCCAACCACTGGCAGTGTCAGGCACCCCACCCCTGGCTCCAGCCCTGGCCTGACCTGGCTCCAGAGGAGCTGCCACTCCAGAGACCTGGTAAGACTCCTGCCTCCGTCCAGTCTAAACTTCCAGGAGGCAGGAAAGTCAGATGGTCAAAAATGCATGGTGCTCTGCTCACTACCTGTGACCCTTGAGCAAGTCCTGTCACCTGTGCCTCTGTTTCCTCATCTGTCAAGCGCAGATGACAGAGAACCTGTTTCATAAGGTCACGAGGCTTCATCCTGAAACATCCTAAACAGCATCCAACACGTGACAAGTGCTGTTCTTGAAGGTTTTGCTTGCCTTTCCTTCAGCAGCAGCGTCCAGAGACACTGAGTTTTACGTCCTGTGGCCTCTTCACTGTTGGACACGGAGCGTGACCTCTGACAGGCAAACCTGTCTCTAATCCTGGGCTCTGGCCGCAGTCACCGCCTGGCTGAGCTGGCAGCAGTGTGGATGGCTGCAGCCCAGCCCCTCCCTCCAACTTGGTTAATTGAAATCTGAGCTTCAGGTCCACACCTCCAATACCTAAATTATGCCATCAGTCCGGGGGGGGGGGGGGACTGAATGATTCATGGGGAAAAAAAGTTTCCTCCTTTTACGAATGGAAGTACATACCTCCAACTTCTATCCCTGCTCACAGGACCCACTTGCCAGAGTGTGACTCCCTGGCAGCTGCTTGGGAGGGGCGAAGGGGGCCAGAGAGAGTCTGGGATAAGCCCCAGGAGAAGGGAATGGGGGGCCAGATGCTCAGCTGCTCCCCCTTGAACACTTGGTCTAGACTCCTTTCTAATAGCTCCTCTCTCTCTCTGCATCTTCCAATTAGACCTTCTGCCCCACGGACAGTCCAAACCTTGAGCAATCACTGCTTTTTTTTAAGCACTTACTGAACGCCAGGTACCAGGCTACTGACTTTGCATATAGTTCTCTCAAGACCCTGCAGGAAGGATTCTATTGATCATCATTTACCAACAAGAAACCAGGGCTTGGGGCAGTTGAATACTTTGCTTAATGTCCCACAGCTGTGAGTGAAGGAGCCCAGACCCACCTGACTCTAACCCCAGCCCCCTACTTCCCAGGTAGCCACCTGGGACAATGGAGACTGGCTCTCCATCCCACCCCCATCTGAGCAGTTGGCAGAGGTATCCCGCCAGCAGCTGGGGAGGAGGACTGTACTCCGGGAGGCTGACAGCAAAGGCACTCAATCTCTTGCTCCAGACACTCCTCCTCACAGAGCCTTCCAAGAGCACAGGTGCTCAGCACTGCGAGTGTCCACACGAGGTCCTCCAGGGAGGAAGGAGACGGATGTCTCTGTGAGATGCGCAGGAAATTGTCCCACCCCCCCAACCTGGCAGAGCTATTGGCTGCAGGACCTTGCTGCACCGCACGCTGCTAGTCGGGAGATGGCGCTCCTGCAGGCTCCAACCCTGTGGTCCTTGCGAAAATAAGAAATGAGGTTTTGGGGGGAAAGTTGTGTCTTCAAAAGCAGGCCTTTGAGCCAGGTATGGTGGCATACACTTGTAATCCCAGTACTTGGGAGGCTGAGACAGGAAGGATCACAGGTTCGAGGACAATCTCAGCAAATAGTGAGACTCTCATCAACCTAGAGAGACCCTGTTTCAAAATTTAAAAAAGTAGGGCTGGGAGTGTAGTTGAGAGGTAGAATGTCCCTGAGTTCAATCCCTAGTATAACAAAAAATACAAATTAAAATTAAAAAAGCAGGCCTTTGATATCCAGAATACTCCAGTATTCACCAAGTTCATACTGTGTGCAAAGTCTGTGGTGGGGACCGGGACAAAACATGCACAAAACAGACTTCTCCGGAGCCACTGCTCATTGAGGGCACCGGCCACTGCGTAGTTTGTGTCTGCCCTGGCCTGGAGGCCTTCGCTGCAACAAGGAACTCCACTTTCCCTCATATCCAAGTCAGCAATGCCTCCCAGGCCCAGGGATGGAAAAGGTGCTCCCACAACAACCTCATCCACCATCACGGAGCCATCTCCGGAACCACAGCAAGTCCCCAAGGCCCCAGACAGCCTCCACCTGGGCTCGGTCCACCAGAATCCCCGCTGCCTCCGTTTCCCCAGTCGTAGGGAGAGAAAGGCAGTTACTTCCCTGGCCTCTGTGACAGTGCTGCATCGAGGGCCCAGGAAACCTAGTCAGGCCCCTGGCTCTCTTGCTTACTAGCTGTGCAACCTTCCATCAGCACTTGACCTCTCTGAGCACAGGGAGAGGAACATACCCACGCTGCAGGGTCACCACAAGGTTTAAATCAAAGCATTGAGCTGGTTATAGGTGCTAAGTGCATCTGAAAGCTTTTCTACTGTCCTCCTCTCAGCCACAACAGCGTGATCAGTGCTTCCTGTTGACACTTAACACATTGGGTGCTGGTCATCTGCAGACCCTGCCCCTCCTCGACTGTCCTCAGAACCTGTCGCCTCCTCCATCCCAGTGCTTGGTCCAATGGTCAGTTCGCAGCAGCACTTGATATTCACCTGAAACATGGTCTCCTAGAGGCACTGCTGCCTGTTACCTGAGACGAGTAAGTTTGTCATGTAAGACGGGCACCAAAAGATAGCATAGCCCTACCCTGTGACACATAGATGGCGGGTTTCTAGGTAAAAGACACCAAAAATGCTCACATTGGCCCTGGACTCCAGTCAGCTACAACAGAAAACACACTATGACTACAGCTGAAAGACGCAATACAGTTGGGAAAGATACAGAGGGACTCCTCAAAGTTAGGGACCTCGCCGAGTTCAAAGCCAGCCGCAGATGAAGGATACCTTGGCTTTTTTTTTTCCTTCGATTTTGCTCAACAATTTTCAAAAACCTCCTACCTTCAATGTATTGTAGAAATATATCTGGAAGGAAACTCAGAGATCAAGTAGCTGGCAACCACTAGATTTTACAGATGAAAAAAGTATTGCTCAGATAGTGTAGGTGGACTATAGTTGGTAAGTGGAGACCTGGACACGTTGTACACACACACGCACACACACACACACACACACACACACACACACACACGCATACACACACATGCACCTATCTACCTATGTATCCCATTCAATTCATCTGTTCCACTCAATCTAAGGATGGATGGGGTCAGATCTTCCATCCCAGTCACTCACGTTCCTGGAGAGTCCTAGCCTTCTGCTTCTGTGCGCATGTGCCCTGCAGGTCCACACCCTCCTCTCACTTTTTGGCGGATGGAAAGTTCAGTTCCTCTTGCAGAATCTTTGACCAGAGTTTTGCCTTCCCCCTTCAATAGTCTATTCAGCAGCTAAGGAACCAACAGCTATTGCGCACACACCCCCTAGTGGCCAAATTTGGAAGCGCATGCCCCGGAAAGTTTGTGTTGGGTGATATAATCACTTTGAGGCTGATTTCCACCCAAAAAGAGCCCCGGGTGGGACTGTAATGCCACCCCAGGAAGGCAGATAGTAAAATATGATCGTAAGTCAAAGCAACTGAAAAAGGAAGAAGGCAGAGAAAAAAGAAAGGAAAGAAAAATCTGGAAGGGGAAAAGAATAGCAGAAGAAAGAAAAAGATGTATAGAATAGGAGAGAGATCAAGGCAATATAAAAGCTTAAAGGGGAAATGTTTTGCAGTTTTAAGCCTTTCTGTATTTCAAAGATAAACACAGGAAAATAGTAATGGAAAACCCCCCAGAATCGACATGCCCAGGGTCAGCTGGCCACCTCTAGCAGTCAGGTGGATACAAGTGAGCCAGGCTTGGAGGGGGGATAGGGACCCCGTATTTGACCCCATTAATACATGATTTGATCATCTTCCCACATTCCAAGTCTTTCTGTGTTTGTACTTCTGAGCTTTTAGATGTAGCTAATAACAGGTGTTCTCTTTCTATTTTCCTGAGATGTGATGAGAACAATGAAGACTTGCAGAGAATTTCCCCCCCCCAAAAAAGTTTCTCTGAGCTCTCAGATATAACCATCATAGAAATGTGTTTTACTATTTTCCTTGATGCAACAGCAGCCCTCTATTCTTCACCTCCTAGTCTAAAAGGTGATCTGCAATGCTGGACTGCCGAAGACCTCGCTATATTTCAACAATGCATCAAGTTATCACCACCTCTGGTGCATCGTAACATGCTCTGATGGGAAAAGCTCTGTTGAAATGTAAAACATTATTGCCGCGGTAGTAAAAATATCTATGTCCATCTCCTGACCCACTATTTCCTGTCAGAATTCGTAGAGGTATACAGAAAACAATTTCATCCACATTAGTAGACTTTTTTTTTTTTTTTTTTTAACAGTAAAACTACACATATCTGAGTTTGGCAAAACGATCCGAAAACTACATTTCCACCACTATCAAGTTACCCCCGGCATCTGAACAGCTACCGAGGGGGCAATGAAGTTTTTTAAAATCCACTGCGAAAAGTGAACATATCCAGGTCTCGTATAAAAAAAAAAAAAAAAAAAACACCAGCTTGTGCTTTTGTTTTCCTTTAGTTAAAACACAGAGAGATGAGCCTAACAAAAGTGGTTGTGGAGAAACAACAGAAATAAAGTGGAAGTCGTGTGCTCGTGTAAAATCAGCGCTCACAGAAGAAAGCATTTCAAAGCCGATGTGAACTCTGGTCAGTGATTGACGGTGTCTGGAGTCCCCAGGTGTCTCCGTAGAGTTCATCCTTTGGTTTCTTTGTCCCCTGGCACCGACCTTCTCACTAACCTCATCCCTTGTCCCTGCTTTTGCTGGATTCATACCAGGGTAATATATAACGCCCCCAAGCCCCTTGCTTCCAGTTATGTGGGGGAGGAAGACAGGGAACTTGGGGTACCCAGGCAACTTTGATGGGCTTTATCCTGCCCCAGACGGCAGCAGGCATGGAGGACTGTTTCAGCTTTCTTTAGCAAATTGCATCCTTAGATGCATTCCCTCTTGGTCTTAGCCTAGCCATACTCAGAGTCTCGAAGCACTAGCAACTTTGATGTGCAAACCACAGTGGTCTGTGCACAGTTCCACATGGTAAGTTACCCTGGAGCATGCAGCACCTGAGGCCGCGGGCTAAGGAGTCTTGCAGCTGTGGGGCACCCCCAATCAGTTGGGTGCTTGAGCAAGGCAGTCTCTCCAGACCTCTATCCCCATGTGTACCATGAAGGCACTCTCCCTCCCCACGAACAGTTTAAGATCTCCCTGAGCTGAATATTAGTGCAATGCAGAGCCTGGCTCTAGGGGAGCCCAGAACAGGGGGTGGGGGCCATTAGTAGAACAGCACTGTTCCACAGAAAGACAAGCTGAGCCACCTGCAGGATTTTAAATCTCATAGAAGCCACTGAACAATGAGGAAATAGACAGGTGAAAGTGAATTTTTTTTTTTTGGTTTAATCTGAAGATAACTTTATTTTGTATTTGCTCTTAAAGAGTTATCCTGAGTCTTCATTTCAGACTTAATACTTCTTTATCTTTTTTTTTAAATTTTTATTCATGCATTGTAAGCATACATCTTTGTTAGGTACAAATTGATAACAATATATGTGCCCACAATTTTCATTTGACCCCTTCCCCCAATTCCCACCCCACTCCCTCGCCCTCCCTCCTTCTCAAGTTCAGTTTAGTGAGTGACCTTGATATACATTAGTGTGCCCTAAGGTCATGTACTTACTACAAAATACCCGGATTGTTATTTCCACATATAATCAATCATTTAAAATTTTTTAATAAGATTTTATGTTTTTGTGTGCTACTAGGGATTGAACCCAGGGGTGTTCTACCACTGTGAGCTGCCACCCCCATCTCTTTTAATTTTTATTTCAAACAAGATCTTATTAAGTTGCACAGGCTGGCCTCAAATGTGTGATCTTCCTGTCACAGCCTCCCAAATACTGGGATGATAGGCATGTGCCACCATACCTGGTACATTTTTTTACATTTAAAAAATAAAAATTATAATAAATCTTTGGAATCTGGTATTTTGTATCTATGGCATATCTCGACCCAATACAAAGTTTTCATGTATGTATGACATCCTACCAAAACTATGAAATTGTGTTTAATGAAAAAAATAGTTTAATGGAAAAATGCTTCCACATTAAAATTTAAATTCAACAATTACAATTAAATAAGATTAAAACTAGTTTCTCACTAATGCAACCCCCAGTTAAAGCACTCATTAGCCATGGGTGGCCAGGGACTGTTGTACCGGGCAGTACAGAATTAAGAAAAGATTTGGGGATGTGAAATGGAAAGACCAGCTGTAGAATCTTAACCAAATAGATGTGCAGTTGTCTCACCCCACAGGAAGTCCAGACGTAAATATCCAGGACTGGTGCAGTGGTTACAAGATGTCTTTTATGGACGAGCTCCTTCAATCTTTCTGCTTCATGAACCTTCGAGAGGAAAACTGGGTTCCCTCTGGGCGTTGGGATTCCAGACAGTAAAGGTGGGAAGATCGGGAGCTAAAGGAAAATGATCAGCACCTGTTGGTTCTGCTCAGCTGGTAAGATGCTGTCTTGGAAAGCCATCAAATGGCTGCCCTGGGTTGTCATTAACCATGTGTACCACACATGGGCATCCTGGTTTACATGAGGCAGAGCTGGCAAATGCAGTGTTTTAACTGGGCACATTGCCACCTCCAACAACATTAGAGTTCCCCAGTAAGGAATAGGGGGCAGTGGTTATTTAACAAGCAACTGACAACCTCTGTCAGAGTTGCCATCTGCAATTGTCGTTACCACTACTGCTGCTATCACTACTACTAAACTACCATCCCAAACTTGTAAATGACCTCCCAGGGGTACTTGCAATTTTTAAAAAGTATAAAATAAAATGATAGAGTTGTGTCTTTATGTTGTTGTTGTTTTTGTTAGTTAACAAAACAAAACTCCCCGTATGGCTCCACATCTTAGGATCCAGCTGAGTGTGGCCAGGGAATCAGGATACACGGGGATGGGAAGCAGGAAGACTGGCTCGCCTTCCTGCGTGAGCTGTGGACAGACACCAGGAGAAAATAGAATCTCCTGGGCAGAGCAGTGTGTGGCTCTGGCAGAGCACACCTCCTTCCCAGAATGAGGGCGAAGCTGTTGCTCGAGTCAGTGTTGGATGGGAATTTGCCTCCAGCAACTGGCAGACTCACTGTCTGGAAGGCAACACGGGCTCCCTGTGGAGGGCCCGCTTTTGTCACAGGCATCAAAGATGTTTCCAGCTGTTTGGAGACTTCCTTGGGCTGCTGTCTTCCTACGCCCTGTTCTCCTTCCTATACCCCTGTTCATCACCAGGTAGGAACACCTACACTGCGACCTCAGTATCACCCAGGTACCGGCCTATTTGTCCTTGGAGAGTTACTTAAAACCTGAGCCTCACGATGAGACCCGTCATATGAACACTTGATACGTCAAATGTGCAGGTGAGATGGACAATTGAGTTCGCGGTGTTCAGCTCAGCCCCTGACACATAGAAAGCTCTCAACAAATTATTAGACTGACTAATTATGCCAGGGAGAGTTGTGTTTACTTTGGTCGATGCTATCAATGAAGAGATTGGTTCAAGTCCCCAGAGAAGGAAACAAATGATGCCCTCCAAAGGAGTCACTACAGAGTTTCATAAAGAGGACATTTATAAGGCGAGGGTGGGTGCTATGGCTTAGATCTGGAATGTTCCCCCAGAAAAGCTCACGGTGTTGGCAATGCAACAGTGTTCAGATGGAATAATGCAATCAAGAGGGCTCCCACCTTATCCATGCACTCATCCATTGAGGGATTCATAATCTGAGTGATTTCCTGGGCAGGAGCTGTGGATAGGTGGGGCATGGCTGAAGGAAGAAGGTCCTTCAGGTGTGGGGGTGTACCCTGGGGGTTTCTGCCTCAGAGCCCACAGACCAGGGACTGAAACCATGAGTCAAAATAAACCTTTCCTCCTCCGAGTTGTTCTTGTCAGCCATTGTGGTCATGGCGACACAAAACTAACTAATACAGAGGGGCAAGAGGAAACTGACAGAGAAGATTTCAGGATTGTGAGCCAACAGCGGAAAACCTTGCCAATCAGACACCTGAAGAAGCAAGAGCAGGGGTAGGTCCCAGCACCGGGGAGAGCTGCCGAGGGAGGAGAAGACTCCAACGGGAGCTCCAGCTGCACCTGGGGGCACAGCCCCACCTGACAGGGCTGTGTGCAGGGAGGTGCCAGGGGTCTAAACGCTCCAACCTCACTCTCTCGACCTGGTGCCTCTCGTCAGGGGAGCCCAGCTGATCTACTCCAGAGAGGCCAACCTTCCAGAGCACAGAATGGGGGCAAAAAGGGTCGAGAGTGATTCAGAGGGGCAAAAGAAGGAGGACATAACCATTATGCCACATGCTATAGTGACAGTTTTCACCTTAAACATCTGGCACTGACTTGTTGGCTTTCTAGTTCATTCTGGCTCATTCTCTTTTCTCGGTGGGGTGTTTGGTACACTTGTTGTTATATACATGCACAGCTCCCAGTCGAGAGTCCAGAGACAGAGAGGCGTCATGTGTCATAGAAAGCACTAGGTTCTGACTCATTCAGAATTTCACACTGTGCCTCTCGCACTCATTAAACACATGGCCGAGGGCAAGCTAGCAGGCCCCTCTGACCTGGCTCTCTAATCAGCTGCAGGAGAGGAAAAGTGGTTGTCTTCTGGCTGGGTGTGAAGATTGAGCAAACTGGCACACATCTCCTTTGCCTTTGCTGCAGTATGGAAGCTGTAGACATTGCAATCGTGTGGGTTCAAATCTCAGCTCTGACGTGTATTTTTGGTACTGGGGATTGAACTCAGGGGGAATTCTACTTCCAAGCTACATTCCCAGACCTTTGTATTTTTTTAAAATTTATTTTGAAACAGTCTCACTAGGTTGCTGAGGTTCTCACTAAGTTGCTGAGGGCGGCTTTGACCCTGCCACCCTCCTCTCTCAGCCTTCCAAGGATTGAGATTTCAGGTGTGTGCCACCATACCTGGCTATCTCTGACATTCTTAAATTCTGTGTCTCTGGGCTAATTACTTAACCTTTTAGTTTCTTGGTTCTTCCGTCATGCGTAGAATGAAAGGAAATTATTCCATCACATAAGGCGGTTGTGACAATTAAATGATCTATGACAAGAAAAGTTATTGGGGCAGCGTGCAGCACTCACTGGCACTCAATATCCTCCATGACAGGTAGAGCCAGGCTGCACACACTGGGAGCTCCACACACACTGAACTCCCTTTGAGAGAAGCACAGGGGCGATCAGCACCAGGCGTCTGGACAGCACCCTCCCTGCCTGCCTGCCCCAGAGTGTCTGGAAATATCCTCCATCGCCCTGCCATCCATGACAGGCAAGTATTCTGGACCTCTGAGCAGGTATAAAGGACACAAAAGGGTCCATGGGTGAGGGATGTTTGTGTCCTCGCAAGAAAAGCACAGAAACCACATCCCCATGCTTCGCCCAAGAAAAAATGGGGCTTTGTCCAAGTATAGGGCCGCTGAGAATCGCAGTTAAGATTAAAATCTAAGGACTCAGCTCCTCTATAGCTTTGTGGTCTTGAGATCTTAAAATCTCTGCAATTCAGTTTCCTCAATTGTAAGAAGAGAATCACAGCAGCACCTGCCTCGCCAGGTTATCGTGAGGACGAAGTTAGTTGATATTTGAAAGTTCTTAGACTGGGGTCCAGCACATAGTCAGTGACTTATAAAGGCTTTTTAAGTTAATGGAATCATCTCAGTTCAGTAAACAATTTTTTTCCT
Organism: Graphiurus murinus; assembly: GCA_004027655.1. NCBI lineage: Eukaryota > Metazoa > Chordata > Mammalia > Rodentia > Gliridae > Graphiurus > Graphiurus murinus. Next base: position 39,599 of record PVLC010004495.1, read on the forward strand.
TGTTTATTCCTTTAGTGTATGGTACTTGGCTGAGACAATTTCCTCCCTGGTGGACTAAGATCAAATAAAAATTATGTTTGTCTGGGAAAAAGACCGACAGTGCCTAAGTCAGCAAAATCCAGAGGTCCTGTATTGATACAAGTCTCTCAGATCCGCTATTTAGCATTCCATGGGCTAAGAACGACTTGATCTTTTTGTATCATAGACAACACAAAGCCCTGCCAATACTTCCTGATTATGGACAGAAGAATTTGCAGACTTGGAAATAAAATTCTTGCTCTTTCCTTGCCGGTATGTATGTGTGACTTGGTCAAGTTGTTTCACCTTTCTTTGGGTCTCTATTTCCTCACTTACGAAATGTGGGTAGTAATTCCTATGTTAGTATTCCCACAGCTACTCAATAAGTCAAAGTAGTTTCCTCCTTCCTTTCACCTCTGAAATCTGTGAATAATGAGGAAATCTAGGAAGAAACCAGTTCAGGAGACTGAATTTCATAGATGGTATCATCAGTTAGTGAAGAAACAAAGAAGTTTGAAACCAAGTGCCCAGCAGAGGTTTTCTATTTTTATTTTCTATGCAAGCAATAAACAATGATGCTTCTTGTCTGCACTTACCAAAAAAGAAAGCTCTGTTGTCTTACTTTGAATGAAAGGGTTAATACCTAAAAATGTGTATTAGATCATTTCCTGTTGCCCTACCAAAATGCCTGAGACTGGGTGATTTATAAAGAAAAGAGGTTTTTTAAAGCTCTGAGTTTTGGAGGATGAAGTCCAAGACCAGGTGGTACCATCAATCCTATGACACATGTCATCACGGCATAAGTGTGTGTGTGTGTGTGTGTGTGTGTGTGTGTGTGTGTATGTGGAGGGGATGGTGCAAGAGCTCAAAAGTTGACAGAGGAAGCCAGAGAGAGGGGAGCGACTCTCCTGCAAGAACTAGGTGGGGTTCCATGAGAACTGACTTAATCCCTTGCAAGGAAGTACCCACATGGCCCCAGACCTCTCACCAGGCCCCATTTCCTAATGGGCCCACCAACTGTTAATAGTTAACATCACTATACCAGGAATCAACCTTCCAACACATGAACTCTTGGGGTACACACTCAAATTATATCTAAACGATAGGAGAGGTACAGCAGAAAGAATACAGATTCTGGACCCCGGTTTTTCAACTCCAATATGCATGATAGCCTTTAGCAAGTGACTTTTCTAAGCCTAAATTTCCTCGATTGCAAATGCCTACCTCATTGAAATAATCAGATTGAGTAATATTTTGCACATAAATTGCCTGCATACAGTAGGGGCTTAGTAAATGATAGATATTATAGTAAGTTCATGTGCCCCTTGAAAAAAAATTAGGCTTCTCGTCAAATCAAACAGCTGTGCAGAGTGGATGTAAGAAATCTACATAAATTGCTCTTGTGTTGATGATTTATTTTCTAGATTTCCTAAAATATTGGGAGGAATAGAGCATTATACTCCGAAGAAATAAAACCACTTCTGTTGAAGAAGCTGTTATGTTTTAATGACATGAGGGCAATTTTCTTCAAGTGAAGTCCAAACAGAAATCCAAAGCTGGAGAAGCTGCTTCCAAACAGGCCTTTAGAGGGAGCTGAGAATCTGAAGCACATGGAGGGCAGTCGCTGTTAGTCCTTCAATAGTTTTGCCAAGATGTCAACTTTGCTTTTGTAACAGGCTCCTAATACAATTAGCCTAAGAGTCCTTAACATAATCGAGTCTCTGATTAAAGAGCTATTGTGGCCTCGTTTTGCATTTATATCTTTGCCTTTCATAAATTGGCTGTCCAACGTCTTGCAAATAGATTTCATCTTGTTCTTCTTCCCCCAGTCCCACAAATACTCTTAGCTTTCAGGGTCCTCAAGCTCATTGGATGGCCACTCCATTACCTAGAAACCCGGAAGCCACTGCCCTTCCCTGCCCAAAATTCTATGGCTCTTCCTCCTAAATGTCCCTCCTCCTTCTCCACAGTCCTCTCACTGAGCTCATACTCTGGCCTCCCTCTGTCCACACTGCACCAGACTGATCTTTAAAAATGCAAGTCTGGTTTTTCTTTCCTCACTTAAAACCCTTCAGAGGCTTCTATGCTGTTGGTTCAGATGAAGGTCAACTCTTTTGTCCAATCAGTAAGGTGCTGTAGGATTTGGCCCCGCCTGCTCTCACACTTGTCTCCAGTATCCCTGCTGCCACACAGACCTGTGGGTTTGGGAACGAAGCCATCAGTAAATCAAGTGGGCTCTTCCTGACCTACAACAGCTCCCTTTTGCTTGTAGCATCAGAGTTGAATATTCCTCTGACTTTTGCTACTAAGCTATTTTCTATCATTTTCTTTTCCTCCTACTACTCCTCCTTTGCACCAAGAGAATGGTTATTTCCATGGCTAACTGTGGCATAGGCAGTACCATTTCAAGTCCTGGTCAGAGCTCCTCTTCCTCCTCCTCCTCCTCCTCCTCCTCCTCCTCCTCCTCCTCCTCCTCCTCCTCCTCCTCTTCTTTTCCCAGGGTCTTGCTATACTAAGCAAGTGCTTTACCACTGAGATATACTCCCAGTCCCATCAGAACTGAACTTCTTGGTAGTGAAACAAGACACATCCAACTCTCTTCCACAACCTCAACCTATCAGCTCATCACACACACCACACACACAGGCAAGCATGTGTGCATGAGTACACAACATACACACACACACACACACACACACACACACACACACACACACACACACACCGTTTCCCAAACTAAAGCACCCAAACCAGTGCCTGTTCACTTGAAGAATGCTCAATAAATCAGTGTGGTCAGAGATACAGCAGCTGTTTCTGAGCATAAAGTCAAATCTCATCACCAGCTTTAAGACTCTTGTGCTCTTCCCCCTGGTACTCATCTCTGTGGCGCGTTGGTGTTTACTGAGTATATATTATGTATCCTTTGCTTTTTAGGGCTTTAAAACAGCATCCTACCCTCAGAAAGCATAGAGTCTAGTGGAAAAGAGACACAGGCTAATTACCAGATCGATGTCCTTGAGGAGGTGACAGAGCCTCCCTGTGTCCCAGGCCATTAGCTGCAAAGTAAAACTATTAACCTCATCTTCACAGCATCAAATAACATACCAATTTCTGAGTGCTGACCTCATGAGATAAATGTGAGATATAATGACATACTACAAGAAAAGTGCTTAGAATAATGCGCAGATGACATACATCTTCAATAAATGGTTGCTTCGTATTTTTGCTACGTGAGCAGAGGGGTGTAAGCTTGCCAATTATGATTGGGTTCTCTGAAGGTAGAAGATGACTAGGTGCAGGGGTAAAGAATGACACAGGGACCTTTTTGGGTGGGATGATCAGGGAAGGCCCCTCTGAAGAGTTACCTATTAAGACGTGAAGGAGTCAGCCATGACCTGAGGCTGTATCCTCATCTGGCAAATGGAAACTGTAATGTGATTTATAAAGAGAATGAGCATGATAAGCACGAAGAAGATAATACCAATGTAGTCAGTTTTTAAATAAAATGATTCCTATAAGTCACCCAGCAAAGAGTCAGACACACAGTAGGTACTGACAAACACGGGCTGCTATTTCTTCATCTGCTTTCCCTATGCTAAACATTCTCCAAAATTAACAATCGCCTCCTCTGATCATTCCCATCACCAGTTAGTCAGGCTTAAAGCCCTGCTGATCCACCTCCAGACCCTGGCTCCTTCCCACAGCAGGATTCAAGCAAACCCACAATCAATACACTTGACAAATAGGCAGAGCACTTACTCTAACCAGAGACTTTGCCACTAATTCTCTCTTTACTCCTCTTAGTAACTGAGTGAGAAGATTCTATTATTTCCCCCACTTTACAGGAGACAGAGAGACGTGAGGATGTGGCACCTTCTCTGTTCGTGGGGTCCAGGAATTCCTCAGCCTGTCTTTCATGCCCTAGTCCCATGCATAGACTTCTTTCAAGGAGAGCGTCCTCCCAAATTCTCAAGCTCCTTACATCCCTCAGATCACATCCTGCTCATTATTAGTGTTCATCTCGTTCAGGAAGGTTCTGAATTGCTGACAGTGATCTGACTGATGTGGAAAAGTCAGGACCTTGGCCACATCTTGTCTTAGACCTCTTCTTGTCCACTTATAAAAGATGGACCTTTTCAAAGGGTGGAAGTTGCACCTGCCTCCCACCCTCCCTCGTGTCTCCCTTCCTGTCTCCTTCCCACTTCCTTTTTTTATTCTGCTTTCCTGTCTTTTTTGTGTGTTGCACGGGTCTGGATACTTTCTAATATGGCAACTCCTGACTCCACTGAATAAGAGACGAGGGAGAATGAGGAGAAGAAAACGAACCTGGTGATTCTAGTGCGAGTGAATCACGTTCCTTTCTCATAGCTGGAAGTGATGTCTGAATGACCTCTGAATTAAAACAGTATGTTTCCTGAGGGAGACACAGTGTCTGAAACAAGAATCTGGGCACATTTCTGATAAGGAAACTGCATCGGTGTGAGAAGACAAATGCTGGAATTATTAGGATTGGGCTGGGGAGGTGGTTGAAATTATTTTTCGTTTTCTGTGTGTGTGCACGCACACAATATCAAAGGATGTTAGCATTCCTATTTAGCAGGTCAAGAAATCGAGGTCAAAGATCAATCAGCTCCCAAGTTTATGAAGCACTGAAGTAAAAGGTGAAACTTTTTCCTCCTGGGAAATAATCATTATACATATTCATATTTCTTCCTTGCAGGACTATTGTAAACCTTCCTGGATCCATGTAACTGGCCATTTGATCTGGGTCTCCATATGGCCATGATCTCTCCTAATAACACTCCACAGTCTCTCCTAGGCTTCTGCTAATATTCTGAACTTTCTCTGACAAAACCTTCATCTCATTACAATGAAGTTGCCTGTTGACTCGTTCTAGTCCCTGGACTGTGAGCTGTATGAATGTCCATCTGTTTCCTATTTTACTCCAGGATCTGGGACAGCCATGCTTTCCTGCCCTACTTCTACATTTTAAAGGATTGCTTTCCCTGTCCCTCAACTCACACAGTGCTCCCTTCCTCTTCCGGGCCCCTCATATTCATACATGAGAACCTGTCTTGATGGCCCCTCCTAGAATGCAGTGACCCTCCACAGGACTCTCAGGACATTGGGCTTCCTTCTGCGATGGCGGACTGTGTGTCGCTAGTTCTTCCCCAGCTCCTCCCCATGGGCTGCATTTCCCTGGAGGCCAGAAATGCTTAGTAAATGTCAGTCTCAGAGCTAGACTGATGACTCGTCCTGCTGAGGCCATGAGTTGGTGGCAATTATTTCATGTAATAGGTTAAAAATCATACACATTTTCATATGAGCTACTTAAACCCTCTACATATATTTCACACCCAACAAATGTATACTGGGCTGATTCGTTCTGAGCTCTGGCCGTTTCAAATACCAAGGAAAAGGAAAGCTGGTTATGAATAACTAGTTTCAGCATTTAGGAAAAAATGCCTTGTAACTACTATTTAGAGAACTTTTAAGGAGGTAGAGGTGCAGAGAACTTAACCGCAGGGCATTATTTTCCTGCTCATGTGAGAAGCATCAAGTTTCAGGGCTTTAGCAACTGTGAGTGTGAGAAGGAGTGTTAAATTACTTAATAGTTTGTCAGGTCTAGAAAGCTATTATGTTAAGAAAATCTACATCCATTTGAATAAAATTGAAATTCATGTGAGCCAAAAAGTCAGATTTTTTTCCTGCAGTAACTGATATTTCGGAAATCCAGGTCATCATCTCTATCTCCCCCAAGATCAGAATATCATTCATTCATTCATTCATTCATTCATTCATTCATTCAGCAAATCATGGAGGACCATGTACCAAGCACTGAGGAGCACAAGGAATCTTATCCCCTCCTCCCTGGGGAAGATAGATCTTAAATAAGCCCACATAGTAGTATGGGAACAGAAATGATGACTGATGATCTGGGTGAGAAACAGTGAGCAGCCCGCTTAGATCAGGGGGTCATAAAAGCGACAGGCTAGAGAGAGGTCACTTCATCCTGAGTGCACATTTTATAAGTGGGTAGATAGAGGCCTACAGGGACTCCCTGGGGAAGGCCGGGACAAACCTCATGTTTCTGGAACAGGCGTTGTCTCTGCTGGCTTGCCGTGTGCAGCACCCACTCCCTCGCTCACTGAGTTCCTCTCTACATCAAAGGGAAAAGGCTTATGGCTGATAGGAAAAGGGTTACTGTTAAGGACTTTCTACCTTCAATAGTCTGTGAACTCATTAAGTCCACTCAACTTGACACCTTCTGAATATCTTCCTCTTTTTTTGTTCCTTTTTTTGGGGGGGGGGGAATTGAAATCAGGGGCATTCTATCTCTGAGCTATACCCCCAGCCCTATTTTTTATTCTTTATTTTGAAACAGGGTCTCACTAAGTTGCGGAGTGCCTCACTGGGTAGCTGAGACTGGCCTCGAACCCAGATCCTCCTGTCTCAGCCTCCCAAATGCTGGGATTACAAGCGTGTGTCACCATGGAATATCTTCCTTTTGCCTGATATAATCATGGTGATTTCATTGGAAGAATTAGTTTTATATTAGTTTTATTCTATCTATTTATCTATCTATCCATGTATCATCTATTTATAATCTATTATCTATCTATCTTTTATCATCTATCTACACATACATGTGTGTATATGTACATGTTTTTTTTTTTCTTGTAATATTTAAGAACTGTGGGGCTGGGGATGTAGCTCAGTGGTAGAGTATTTACCTAGCATGCATGAGGCCCTAGGTTCATAAAAAGTGAATTTTTATGAACTTCCATAGTATAATTTAACCCTGAGGTTGAATATCATGTTAACAGGTACAAATGCAGAGCAAAATAATTGATTGAAGACCCATGGGGTAAAATTTTGAAGAAAGTGTCGGGGGCCTAGTTCGGCCGGCTAGACCTCACCTCTAGATGGCGCCTGGTAAAGTGCCAGAAGCAGCTACAGGTGGAAAACATTCTGGGGCTGCCCCACGCCAGAGCGCATGCACCAGCACACCCGACTTGTGGCCGGCCCAGGTGAGAGCTGTATAAGACGCCTCGTGGCTTAGGCCCTGCGCAGCTTTAAAAGCCTCCACCTCTCGCCTAGAGAGAAAGCTGCTGGGGAAAGGCTGGTTGGGAAGTTGCTGGGCTGGGTTGCTGGGAGAAGTTCTGGGAGGAAGTGGTTGGGAAGAAGAAGCAGTTGGGAAGAGGTTGGCCGGGTTGCTGGGGAAGTCCTGGGAAGAAAGACTGTGGGTTGTTAGTGGAAGACGGGTTGTTAGAGAGAGGGGTTATTGGAAGTCTGCAGGAAAAGCACTGTTTGGAAAGATGACCTCTGTACTGTGTTTGTTATTGCTTGAGCAGTGCCCTTGATCCCAGAAAGAGAGAGATATAATAAAAGAGGTTCGAACCAGTAATATTGAGGCAGCGTCTTTTATTGGGGCCTCATGGCTGAGAGTTCAGCCTGGGGCGCCCGATAGAAAGAAATGTATAGCCAGGTGATCCATGCTTGTTTTAATACCTGTATATTCAGGAGACATCCAGGAGACATTTTTGAAATATTCTAAAATAACCCATATTTCATTAGGTAGTAGTATCAATAGAACATGATCTTGTCAGAGGATAAGTTCACTCTAATATGCAACTATTTAAGCAAAGGGACAAATTACATTTAAAGATCGGTTGACAGGTCATCAACACCACTGTTTTTCTATTATGAAGCACTTTTCTCGTGATGCATCTGATCCCTCTTTCTTCCCTCTGTGGTTGATGGCTGCAAGGAAGTTCATACAATAGGCACAGTGCTCCTGCCATAATTTTTGTTATCTCTGGAATATGTTCTAGATCCCCAAATACTGTGTTTTTCCACTAAGTGTTCTCTGAGATTTCCCCACGGTGCTTTCATTATTTGTATCTAAGGCTTTGTTGCAAATTGACTAGAGTTCTTGGTAGAAGTGAATCACGTCTCCCTCCTTCCTTCCTTTCCATTCCCTTCTCTCCCTTCCTTCCTTCCTCCTTTTCTCCTTCCCTCCCTTCCCCCCTTCTCCTCTCCTCCTGCCTGTCTTCCCTTCTGTTGCTCTTTCCCTCTTTCTTTTTATCCTCCCTTTATCCCTTTCTTGTCTCCTCCTGCCCTTCCTCCCTTCTGTTGCTCTTTCCCTCTCTCTCTTTATCCTTCCTCCTTCCCCCCTCCTGTTCCTCTTTCCATCTCTCTCTCTCCAATAATCCACTCTGTCTCCCTTCTACCCGCAGTAGCAGAACACTTGAACATTTCTGTCTGGCGTGGTAGGAGGGAGCCCAATACCTCATGTCACGTTCGTTCCTCCTGTATCCACTCAGAGCTGGTAAGGTCTCCAGGCCTCAGGATGGACTGACTCTCAAGCTCCCACTCACCTACCATAGTAGGACGGCCAATAGGGAGTGCCTTACTCTCTTCCCTGCCTTTGCACAATGCTCTCCGATCAACTCTAGATTCTTAAGCCATGAAGCTATAAAACAAGATTCAACCCAGACTTATACTGGCTGGGAGTCAAGGAATCTGAGTCTGGACCTACTGTTCTGTCTGGCTGGTGAGAAAAAACGCAGATAAGAGTGAGTTTTTTCTTCTCATGATGTGATGGAAATTGTCAGGCAGACGTGAGTTCAAATCCTGTGTTTTGATCTGTAACAATGAAGGGGCTTTGGACAATTAATCTAACTCTCATACCTCTGTATCTTTGTCTTAAAGTAGGAGTCCTACCTCTTCAGTGGGTTTCTGGAAGGATAGAGCTAAGGTCATAATCAGGTCTGCTGTGGGCTCAGTCGGTGTTTGAAGTCAGTGAGAACATTGGTGCCTCCACCTGGAGGTCGAGGCTGGGAGTTGTTTGGCATTGTTCTTTGACATGTCTACTGAATGAACAAAATTTCATCTGTGTATTTGTTACGTACCTACTCCACCCACAGGTTTGCTGCTCCATAGGATATAAGAATAAACTACACCAGGCTGTAACCCTAAAGGAAGTAATCATTAATGTTTGAATAGATCATTTAATCCATCTCTTTATTTGGTCACAAACTGGGCCAGCTGCAAGCTCCCCTGGATGCCAAGGAAAGGAAGTGTATGAACGGTTTAGTTCAACAATCTGCCTTCTCTCTGTCTCTGGAACATTGGTTAAGAAATAAAAAAAAACAATTGCTGCCCTATCTCCATGGCCTGTCACCATATAGGTAGGCTAAGAAACTCAGCAACTATTTTCCCATTTTCTTATAGGTTTAAAGTCTACCATCAAAGTGACACAACTTTGTGCAGAATGCTGGCTAAGTTGGGAGTTAGAGCTTCCTGCAAATGTCAGATGTCTTTGAATGCATAAAAGAAAAATAAATGCGTGAACACACTGTGTATTTCATTGTAGCCTTTTCTACTCAATCGCCATGTGTACAGGTATTTCACTCCTTCACTTGTTCACTCATACTTTCATTCAGCTCACAGCAATCAAGCCTCTCCCCTGTGCCACACACCTGACGAAATGCTTCTTCGAGTTACTGCCAAAGCATGCAGCCAACCTGTAAGGTAGTTACTGTCACTCACATTGTACGGACGAGGACATGAAGTCTCAAGAGGTTAGATGATTTATCATGTCTACACCATTTCAAGAGGTTAGATGATTTATCATGTCTACACCATTAGTTAGAGGCAGGGCCCAATTCCAATCCCCAAATAATACTATTGTAAATAGCAATTGGCTGCCCCCAGGTGTGTTACCACAGGCTATAATCCCAGTGACTTGGAGGCTGGGGCAGGCAGATCACAAATTTGAGGCTGAAAAGGGCAGCTTAGCAAGACCTGGTCTGAAAATAAAAAGAAAAGGGTTATGGATATGGTTCAGTGATAGAGCACTTGCCTAGTATGTGTATGGCCTGGTTCTATCCCCAGTATTATAAAACAAAACAAACAACAACAAAGTCATTGTCTTATGGTATAAGGGGACTGCCCTCCAAGCCTGTATGTATCTCCTGCCGTTATTCCCATCTCAGGCTAGCTACAAGTTATCTTCTCTATTTTCCTACACACAATCCATCCAAAATCCACATTACCTTTGCCCTCAAAATAAATTAAAATGATACATACATGTCCATGTTTATAGCAGCACAATTCACAATAGCCAAGTTATAGAACCAGCCTAGGTGTTCATCAACAGATGAGTAAATAAAAGAAATGTGATGCACACATGCGCACGTGCTAGAGTTTTACTCAATCATTAAGAAGAAAAAAAATGGCTGTGTATGGTGGTACACAATTGTAATCCCAGTACTCGAGAGGCTGAGATGGGAAGATTGTAGGTTCATGGCCAGTCTCAGCAACTTAGTGAAGCCCTCTGCAACTTAGTGAGACCCTGTTTCGAAATAAAAGATAAAATAGAGCTGGGGTAATATCTCAGAGGCAGAATGACCCTGGGTTCAATCTCCAGTACCCTTCCTCCCCCCCAAAAAGAACAAAATGATACAATTTTCTGGTAAATGGATGGAATCAAAGAGCACCATGCCAAGTGAGATAAGCCAGCCTCATAAAGTCAAGGGTGGACTGCTTTCTCTCCTATGTGGAAGCTAGATAGAACAACGAAATAAAAAGGGACCCCGTGAGAATAGAAGGGAGAAGACCAGTAAAGTAGAAGGGAATGGGGCGAGGGAGGAGGACTGGGAAAAGGGATACACCAAATTATGTTACATGCATGTACAAGTACGTCACAATAAATCTCATGTACCAATAAACAATAAGAATAAATTTTAAGCCGGGCGTGGTGGCGCACGCTTGTAATCCCAGCATTTGGGAGGCTGAGACCAGAGGATCCAGGTTCGCGGCCAGCCTCAGCTACCTAGTGAGGCACTCCGCAACTTAGTGAGACTCGGTTTCAAAATAAAGAATAAAAAATAGGGCTGGGGGTATAGCTCGGAGGTAGAATGCCCCTGAGTTCAATCCCCAGTACCAAAAAAAAAAAAAAGAATAAATTTTAAATTAAAGAAAAAGCAACTCTCACTTCACTGCTATCCCAGTGCATGGTGGCCAGTCTCCAAGGTTTCCCCTTTAGCCTCTGCTCCTCAGAGGGTACTCTCAACTCCACAGCCAGGGGGCGCTGTTGCAAACTGATGTCAGACCATGTCCACCTTGGAAGACTCCAGCCTCAATCAGAGTCACAGTCCTGACAAGGCCTTATTTGGACCCAGCTTTTGCAGGGGCTCTTCCTTCTGTCCAGAATCACTTGGCCTGCACTAGACTCTTTCAAATCTTTGCTTAAATGTCATCACGGGAGTGAAACCACTCATAACTGCTCTAGTTAAAATTGAACCCTGCCCCTTTTCCCTGGTTTGTTTTTATTCATCCCTTCTAGCAATTTCCCCTTACAACCTAGCGCACAACTTACCTTTTCATTTTCCCATTGTCTTCCTTCTCCCTCCAGAATCAGGCTAGCAATTTTGGACTTCTTTGTTCTCTGATGTGTTCCCAGTGCCTGTCACATAGTAGCTGCTCCACAAACATGCGTTGAATCAAGGAATCAAGGTGGGCTTGGGGTGCTATTCAATGGCATCAAGAGAATATCATGGCCAAGGAATACAGGAGCATGTGAATTTTAGTCTAAGACCACAGACATCCTTTCCAGTGAGGCCCTACACACAAGGAACAATCTAAGACAAAAGTTAACCCCATATTTTATTACCAGCTAAACTGGGCTCCAACCGCTAAAGCAGACCACACTTTGGTAAAATGGGCTTGGCCAGGTAGCCACAAGTAGAAGGCTACAGGGCCTTCTTTAACCACCTTGTCCCCAAACCAGAACTGCTAATCTTACCCCTTGATCATCACCTGGAGATCAAGGAGGAAGGCCTCTTTCTGCTTCTGCTGTGGGTGTATGAGAGAAGTGGAAGAGAGAATCCATTCAATAAGTGAGAGAAGAGATGGTGTCACACTCATGTCCTGACCTTTAGGGTAGAGTGACTCAACAACCTGGAATCTGACCAATTAAATTAACAGTATCTCCTCTCAGAGACAAGTGTGGAGCACAGAAGATTTCTGTCTCCCTTAGGCTTCAGACAACATACAAATGCACACAATTGTTATCGCTTTTTAAATTCTTAATGGAAAGATAAGCATTTTCCCACATCAGCAAAGACTACATACCATCATGTGTAAGAACCATCTAACTAACATTCCATCCTGTCGGGGGCCTAGTTCCGCGGGCTAGACCTCGCCTCTAGATGGCGCCTGGCAGAGTGCCAGAAGCAGCTGCAGGTGAATAACATCCTAGGGCTGTGCCACGCCAGAGCGCATGCACCAGCACGCCCGACTCGTGGCCGGGCCAGGTGAGAGCTGTATGAGACACCTCGT